>PVIW01012890.1:0-29953 GCA_004026585.1 Noctilio leporinus | reverse complement strand
ATGCTTAGTGAAATAAGCCAGTCAGTGAAGGACAAATATCATATGATCTCACCTCTTACGGGACAATAATGAACAAAACTAACAACAACCAACACAGAACCAAGTATATGAATACAAGGAATAGGCCTTCAGTGGTCAGGGGAACGGGGTAGGGGGGAGGGAGAGGTAGAGGCAAAGAAGGGGAGCAGCTTAGACAAGAGCCTAGTATAAAGGAACCATGGACATGGACAACAGGTGGGATTGACTTTGGGGGGAATGGGTGGGTGGGTGGGGGGACAGAGGGGAGCAAAAAGGGGATGGATATAATACAACAACAATAAAATTAAAAAAAAATTGTGATGAATGATTAAAAAAAAATTAGGAGCTCCATTGTAAATTTTCCTCTCTCTGCCCCCAAAGTTCTGGCAACACTAGTGCTCATTCCTTACAAGGTAAGATCTCCTGGATCCAACAGTAACTGCCTTATTTAGATGGTCCAGGAACATTAGTTCTCAACCTGGCTGCTTCACTTTCCTAGATGAACTGCCCGAACTCTACAGGTATTTGAGTTTATGAGTTTGAATCTAGGATTTTTAAACCAAAATCAGTATGGGTTGACGTCAGGACCCCTGGAACTTCTGACATTTTTATTTGTTTTTTTTTTTTTTTTGGGGGGGGGTGGTTACAGAAACATAAAAGAGCTGCTAACATACCCCTACCCCAAGAATAAGCCTACATATTAGGAACAAAGCACTGACTAGCATTCCTGGGGATTAGTAAATACAATATCTAATACATAGTGTGTGCTTTGTATTTGTAAGAATTATATATATATAATTCTTCAGCAATTAATTCAGTTAGCACCAGTAAAATTAGGGCATTTTGTTAAGTTAATTGACCATACATATGTTTCCTTTAGGAGTTACCTAACCAAATCTTTGCCCATTTTCCTATTAGAACATTTATATTTTTCTTACTGCTTTTGAAAAGGGCTTCAGTCTATGGCCATACCACCCTGAACGCGCCCGATCTCGTCTGAAAAGGGCTTCATATATTAATTTTTACACGGTACATGCAAACATTTCTCCTGGTTATTTACCTTTTTATTTTATCAGTGCTTTTACATATATAAATAACTTTAATTATTTTAATGGAAGAGCATTGCAGTTTTGAAATACACAATCCATGATGGTAATAATAATAATATCAATAGATCTGCATTCCTGTTTTACTTTCACTACACTTGTAGACAATGATAATCTCAGGAAAAACAATGTAAGTAGCAGGTTGCTGGGATTACACTGATTATAGGTCAAAGTACTTAGGAAACTGAAAAAGTAAATTTCTGCCTTCTCCCAGTTCAAGATTCCTTACAGAGAAAAAAAAAAGAATAGGCGAGACCATATATATTTCTAACTATGAAATTTCTATACTAGCTTAAACTTAATCAATGGAAGTAGAGGCAGATCAATGATGCCCAGAATCTCCCTCTGGAGTCAGCAGACTCAAGCTAACTCATATACAAAATACCAACTATGTTCCTGATGATCTCATCACTCTGTCAATGGCATAAATCCCACCAAAATTCCTTCCAATATCTTTCCCCTAAGCAAAATTCACTTATACAAGTTCTACTTTGCTTTTTATCATTCATTACTTCCAGGACTAGCAAATTATTCTTAAAAGAACAGATAGTAAATAGTTTTGTTTTCTCTTCCTCTTCCTCTTCTACCTCATCCTTCTACTCCTCTTGTTCTTCACAACTCTTTCTTTTTTGTTTTGTAATGACATTACCTTGGTTGATCATTTTCTATATATACAATTTTCTTGATTTATTATCGAAAGATAATGGACACAAACTGTTTTCATATCTTGGCTACTGTGAATAATGCTGCATAGAACATGGAGCATTGTTATATTACTTAAAGATACTGATTTCATTTCCTTTGGGAAAATACCCAGGAGTGGGACTGCTGAGTCATATGGTAGTTTCAATTTTCCGTCTTTGAGGAACCTCCATACTGTTTTCCATAATGGCTGTGCCAATTTACATTCTCAATAACAGTGTACAAGGGTTCCCTTTTCTTCATAACCTCACCAATATTTGTTGCCTGTTTTATTTTTTGATAATAGCCATTCTAACAGTTTTTAGATGATATTACATTTTAGTTTTTGCTTGCATTCCCCTGATGATCATTGATGTTGCCATTTGTATGGGCTGGGAGGTGAGGAACATAAGGAGATGTTGGTCAAAGGGTACAGACTTTCAGTTATAAGACGAATAAGTTCCAGAAACCTAACACACAGCATGTTAATGATAGTTAATAATGATGTACTGCATACTTAAATTTTCCTAAGACAGTAGATCTGAAGTGTCTTTGCCACCAAAAAAAGGTAACTATGTGAGGTGATGGATGTTAGTTAGCTTAATTGTGGTAATCGTTTCACAGTGTATCAAAAAATTGCATTTTATAACTTACATATAGAAAATTTTTGTCAATCATGCCTCAATAAAGCTGGAAAAATTACATGGTGTTTCAATATAAACGAAGCATCTCTAAAAACTAAAATGTACAAGTGGGTAAAATTCCCCTACAAGTTTAGAAAGGATTACTGAGGAATATAGTTGCATGTCTCATCAAAATGCCTCAGAAAGGATGACTACAGCGTCTGTGAGAGAAGTTACTCTCACATATACATGAATTCAGTTTAGAATGTTTATGTATTTAACAAATATTATTCTATTATTAAAATTAATCATGTTAAATGTGAATAGCAATAATGACATTATAGGAATATATCCACTTTGTCCAAAGCAGATCAATCTAGCTATATACCTTAATGAATTCTGAAAAAAAAAAATCAGTAAAACTGGTAAAGTAGTGCCTATCCATGGCATTTTCTACTTCCCAACCAATTATTTTGATATTACATTGGGAACTAGGCAAGGCTCTAATATATGCTAACTAAGTAGACTGAAATAGAGCAACTGGCAAGGGAGAGGCATGGGCAGTCCTCGTTCACAGCTAATTTACATTTTTCAGAAATGATGACTGAGCAAAGTTAGGTAAGCTTCCTATGGCAACAGAGAGCCTAAAATAACTTTGCTTAAATAAAATGAAAATTCCACTTTGCCCCTCCAGAATCATAGGACATTGCATTTCTGAAAGCATCCTCTCAGGTACAAGGTAAACACTATGTGAAAGTTCTAAAGTCATAGGCAGATAATTGGTGGCGTTGTACCTCTTATGTTGTGTTGCATGGTGACTCACATTTCTCTTGCAATGCCATTTGTTTGGTCCACCAATCCATTAGCATGTTTTAAGGAAATTATTGTTCTTGTATAAAAACTTAAGACAACAACTCCCATAGCCAGATAGATAGGACCAGTTTGTTATAAAATCTAGCTGGCCAAATATGGCTTGGCTATGCTTGTTAATAAACCAAGCCTGAACATGTTCTATGCAGTTTCTTTCTTGTTTTATTTATTTATTTATTTGGTTTTGAATGGGCACTTTTAGTGAATGGGCCAAAAACACCTTGCCAGCTCTCTGGTCATTTTAAACATTAGGAATGACCACCAAGGAAATTTCTCCTATCTCCTTCTTTGAGGACTGTAAGCCTTACAAAGGAGCAAACAAGGGTTGTGCCTGTTTTATCTCTCATCCTTCCTTTCTTACACAGTTCTTGGCAGTTAATTGATAACTAATTCAGGTTTTGAATTAAAAAATCAAGCATTGAATCACTGAATGCTTGCTTCGATGTTGCCATCATGGGAAAGCTTTTTGCCATCTCTGAAGTCATCCTTAACTCTAGGTTCCTTTTTTATTTTATTTTTTCAAGATTTTATTTATTATTTTTAGAGAGGGGGGAAGGAGAGAAGCATCTATGTATGGTTGCCTTTCACCTGTCTCCAGCTATGGACCTGGCTGGAGACCTGGCTTACAACCTGGTTATGTGCCCTGACTGGGGGAGTGAACCAGCAACCTTTGAATTCGCAGGCTGGCACCTTATCTACTGTGCCACCAGCCAGGGCCAAGGTTCCTTTTTTAATTTAAAAAGTTTTTATAGCTGTATTGAGGCTTATTTGATACACAAAAAAAAACTGCAAATATTTAATGTACACAACTTAGTAAGGTTGTACAATACATACACCATGATACCATCATCACAATCAAGATACAGTTCCTTTGATTACATAGAAAAACTAAAGCAAAGATGTAGGTATTTATCTTATCATAGAGCCATTAAGTCTAACAACATAAATGACAAGATAAACTCAGAAATTATCTCTAACAAAATGTATTTTGAGAACCAAAATGTACAATAAGTTAGTCAAAAGAAAATTAAATTATAAAGCATTTACAGATAAGGTGAAATGCAATTTCTCTTTTTGATAAAATGTTTTGTTCAAAAATTTTTTTGTTCATTTATGCTTTGCTGATATGCAATTCCAACCTCCAATGCCAAAGAAATTAATCACATTTAATGGGTTCATTGGCACAGTGACATGTCTAAAGCAAGTAGGTAGAAAATGATTTTGCCAATGTCATTGGGATGTATTTTTGCCAAGCTCTGAATGATATTACTTAATGGCAATCCTAAAACAAATGATAGATGTGTTTCAGCTGAAGGAATTTCTTCCATTCAAAATAAGTAAATGTGTAGTCAAGTTTGTTTCCATATGTATATAGTAAGTAGGGTCCTTGGAATCCTACATCTATTCTGAACTCAGTTACACTCTGCAACATTTTTTTTCAATGTTGGGAAAATAGACAATGACTTCATAAGTGTGTTATTCCAAACCTGTTTTAGTCACTATGGTATACAGCAAAATGGTTGCCCAAAGATTTCCAAGTCCTAATTCCTAGAAACTATACATATCTTACATTATAAAAGGGACTTTGCAGGTATGATTAAGTTAAGGACTTTGAGCTGGGAAGATTTTCCTGGATTATCCAGGCAAGACATATAATTGCAAGTACCCTTAAATGGGGACAAAGAAGGCAGAAGATTCAGAACCAGAAAGATAGCATAATAAGAAAGACTCAACCTGCTATTTCTGACTTTGTGAAAGAGGGCCATAGTCAAGGAATGTGGGAAGCATCTAGAAGCTGGAAAAAGGCAAGAAAACCAATTCTTCCCTAGAATAAACCTTCCAGATGGAACGTAGGCCTGCTAACACTGATTTTAGCCCAGTTGAAACCCACTTTGGTCTTACTCCACAACTGTAAGATAACTGTAAGATAATAAATTTTTATTGTTTTTAAGCCATCTAGTTTGTGAAAATCTGTTACAGAAGGCATAAGAAAATAATATAGTGACTTTCCTAGAATCATAAAAAGAATATAGATAAAAATGAAGAAAGATGATACTGCACATGTTTTCTGTAACAAGTCCTGGACGACACAATTGTCAACCAACTAGGGATGGTTTTTTGAGGAAATCAAAAGATCCTATAAAGCCGTGAGAGTTTGTTAAATCTTATCAGTCAAGAAAAACATATAAACCATTACTTCTGACTATTTTGGGGAAAGCAATTGAAGTGCAGTAGAGTGAGCCTTTAATTCATCTGCAAAATAACACATTTACTGGAGCATTTTCCAGCAAGAGAAAAAGAAACTGTGGAAGGGAGCTTCTGTAGAGACAGCAGTATATCTTCATGAGCTTGACAACTCAGATTAGCTGAATTCAGCTCAAACAGCATAAACAATTGCATAAAAATCAAGCATGATATAACACAAAATAAATCAATATATTCCTTTTTTAGTAGGTATAAAACAGGGGTTTATACGCCCAGTCTGAGCTATAGATGAAATCAAAGTCTCTTAATATGCACCTAGGAAGCCTTCATGGAGGAGGGAAGGAGTGTAAGGCAGTCTACCAGAAGAAGGTTGTCATAGCATTACAGAGGTGACCTGATACAACCAGAAAGGCAGGAATAAAATGATTACCACCAACAGGCAAAAGGGAAACGAATCTCACAGCTTTTAGATGTTAATCCACTCAAAATTTGTGGATCTGTGAGAAAAATCCATTATACTTTAAGGCTAGGCTAGCTGTGAGGTCACATATAAATCAATCCTAAGAGAGCTATTTGTTAGCCTGGAAATATATGCACATGGAATCCCATCAAATGAATGAGATGCTGAATCTCAATCCCCCAAAATATATTTATTTTAAAATTATTCTTAAGTACACACACACACACACAATTTTGTAATTAAAGAAATAAGCCTTAGTTATTCCTCTAAAGAATACTTCTATGAATTGTTTAAGCTATTCCCTAAAGAAAACATTAAGAAATTTCAGAGTTCATTGGTAATAAATGTATTAAAAATGTCAGAGATTGCCTAACATGTTTGCTTTATGTTTAAAGTAGGAAAGTAAGTGACTAGAGATGGGAGAGGAACATGGAAATAGCATCAGGCTATGATGCAGGAGGTCTGGGTTTTAGTTCTCACACTGCCACCACCTGGCTATGCAGTCTTCAGCAAGTCATTTCCCCTCTCTGGGTCTTATTTTACTTATCTTGCAATTGAGAGGAGTTTAAATAAATGCAGAAAGGTTACATGTACAGCCTTGGCCAGTGTGGCTCAGTTGGTTGTAGCATTGTCTTATAACAAAAAGGCTGCGGGTTCATTTCCCAATAAGGCACATACCTAGGTTGCAGGTTCGATCCCTGGTCTGGATGCATACAGGAGGCAGCCAATGGATATTTCTCTGTGACATCCATGCTTCTCTCTCTCTCCCTTTTTCTCCACCTTCCTCTTCTCTAAAAGCAATGAAAAAACATCCTAGAGTGAGGATTTAAAAAAAAAGATATAGGTGGAGAAAACATGTTTCCATAGCTTCTCTTTCAGCCATCACAGATACTCATACGGATCATGCTACCCTGTAGCCTGAACCTTGATAAAGCCTCACAATCCTCAACTGAGCAAACCAGGCAGCTGCTACCAGACAATCAGTGTCAATATGCAAGGTGAAACTTATTTCCCTTCCTCGAAAATAATCTTTAAAATGCCTTCCAGCCCAAGCACTTACATTTCTATGCCTTTTTGATTTAATGATTCCTGTCCTAGCTATTTAAAAAGACTTGGTAAGAATGGATCTCTTCTGCAATTTCATTGACTCACTTATCCTAAGAGTTCCTTTACAAGCTCTTATGAAATTCAGAATCAGAAAAAGTTTTTGTATTACAATGACAATGGTTTATAGGGATGTTTCTTGAGCTAACAAAAAGAAGCGAAGCTGCAGAAGAGTCATAAGACAGTTGATTTAGGTGTACCTGGGCCTTCATTTGTCTCCATTGTTCTGCTGAAAGTAAATAGCAATTGAACAATTAGCAGAATGAGTGGGAGAGAAACTAAGTAGGTCTGGAAAGCTGACATTTAGTTCAGCTCTAAAGCTAACTAGATTCAGAAAATCAACATGCGTAAGAAATAAGGAGACAGTGCTATATGGTAAAAAGATCATGAGCTCTGTAATCAGGCAAGCATAAATTCAAAAAACATCTCTGCTCTTGAGATCTGTACAACCTTAGCAAGTCAGTGAACTTCTTCTGAATGTGTCTTTATACATAAAAGAGGACATAGTAACTACTTCAGGAGGTTGCTGTGAAAATTAAATGATATGAGTTAATTAAGGTCAGTGAAAATGTCCAGCACATCACCTGATATGTAGTAAATGCTCCATAAATGTCAATTTCCTACCTTCCTTCTTTCTTCAAAAAAGAAAACAGGATTTGAAGAGCTTTTCCTTATGCAAAACCCTATCCACAGACTCTTGCATTCTTACTTCCTGATGTAAATATTTTAAACTTAGAAATAATTTTTAGAAACTAATTTCTGATGTAAACAAGTCACTGTCAGATTAACTGCTGCTTATAGAGCCTTTCTGCATATTTATCTCAAGGTGGAGATTAAAACTTGGAATAGGGGACATTCTGTAGCTCAGCTCTGAGAAAGCCTGATTGAATTGGGATTTTTCTGATTAGGTTGGTAACATAAAAATGTTATTTGGTGAAATGTAAAATCGCTGGTAGTAATCCTACATCAAGCTGGATTTAAAAAGCAAATAATAGTGTATATTAACTGACTGAGCTGGAAGAGAGATTTGAAAAATGGGACTTACAGGCCTTATGGGTCAAATGGTCAGAGAAGGAGGGGCAGAACAGCTATTCCTAGAAGAGTAGACTTGTCACAGGGTACACTGCAGAGTTGGCCTGCAAGGCCACCGAGAGTTTCCAGGCTATATTTTGCTGCTTAGAGGTTATTAAACAAATGCAGGAACATAAAAGTAAAGAATATAAAGTAGTTCTGCCTGGTATGGCTCAATGGATTGAGTGCTGGTCTGTGAGCCAAAGGGTTGCCAGTTTGATTCCCAATCAGAGCACATGGCTGGGTTATGGGCCAGGTTCCCAGCTGGGGACATGAGAGAGGCAGCCACACATTGATGTTTCTCTCCCTCCCTTCTCCTCTCTTTGAAAATAAATAAGTAAATGCAATCTTTTAAAAACTAATATAAAATAATGCATAATCATGAAACCCCTCACCTCTTTAAAGGACTGGGAATGAAAATAGACAATATTGGGAGCTTTGAACCCCACACCCACACGGTCCCAAGTGCAGCATGGCCAGTACTGAACAACAATCCCATCAAGATGCTTAGAGAAACGTGATTGCTATTTTCATCCCTGGCCTCATCTCAACCAGCTTTGTCCATGGAATCCCTTCAAAAATGGGTAGTTTTGTAAAAATAATAATAATAATAATTTCTTTCTATGGAAAAAGAACAGAAAATTGTTATTTAAATAATTTTCTATGCATAAGAGTAAAATTCTATGAGGTTGCTTTAAACCCTTAATGCCATTCAAAAGATACAGCAGGTATTCATAACTTACATGTGCACAACTTATGAAGAGATAAAAAAAAAGGCAGATGAGCACCACAGAAGTAGTGCTGATCTCATCCACACTTATTTTTCTTACACTACCTCTGATGGAAAGTATTTTCCTGGTACTATTATATGCTTTTCAAACATGTACAAGGAGAACTGTTTTTAATGAAGGGAAGAGATGTTCTGGGCTATGAACAGATAGACAGCATAAAGTGAAAATCTATTTCCCTATGACAATGTGATTCCATTTCACTTTGGAACATAAACTATGTAATCCATACTAAGGCCAGTCGCTAACCTCAGGATCCAATCCCACAGAGGACTGCATGCAAAGAAACAATTATGTTTTGCTAATTTTATATATACATACACACACACATATATAATTTAAATATTTATATATGTAGTACTATACATATCATATGCTATTAAAATGTAAATACACTATTAAAATTATATTTTATACACATACACACACACACACACACACACACAATGTAAATTTAGTTTCTTTTTCCTCTGTCCTTGACTTTAGATAAACTTTTGGGTCTTACTTTCTCTTCCTTTGGGATGGTCAGTGCCCACAGGGAATATGGGTCAGGGGAAAGTGGAGACTAGTAGGCCAGGGCTGAGAAGGTGGCTGGGACCAATGAGGCAGCGAGGGCTGTGGGACTGTGAGATCAAGGCCAAAGAGGAGGCTGAAGCCTTGGTGGCTGATGCTAAGGAAGAAGTTGGGATCGAGTTGTTGGCTAGAGGTAAGGAGGCAGTAGGTTAATATTGGGGCCCACAGAGCCAAGATAGACACAGCACTCAAGGCCAGGGAATGTACCACAGTTGATAGAGCAGGAGCTGAGGTGGCAGTCTGAGCCTCTCATTGGTTACTGTTGTACCATGTCACTTCATTTTCTGCAGGTTTTATAGAGCTACTCACTGGAACAAATGCATTAGGGGGGATGCCCCCACTTAGTTCTTCAGTCAATCTGTCTCTGTAAAGCCAGGCCAACAGTCCCAACACTTCCTGGCTTCTTTGGGGGCCTACAGATTCTGAGTAGGACAGGTCCAGCCCTTTTCTCCACAAATCCCTTAGATTCTAAGTTTGAACCTAGACAGAGTCATTATGCATGTGGTAGGAGAAATGGGTTTGGGATAGAGGACCTTTTGTCCCCCTCACTCAGGCCACCAGGATTCCCTGTGTCTATCTGTGAGTGCAGACATAGGATATAGTATGTTTAGAGCACTTAGCAATGACTGCAGTTCAAGTGAATTGCTCAGAACTGTCTGAGCCATGATCTGAGCTTTCTTGAGTACTGGACACCACAAAATACACACATGAGGCCTTGGCTGGTGGCACAGTGGATAAGGTGCCGGCCTGCGAACCTAAGGGTCGCTGGTTCGATTCTGCAGCCAGGGCCCATAAACCAGGTTGCAAGCCAGGTCTCCAGCCAGGTCTGTAGCTGAAGGCAGGTGAAACGCAACCATACATTGATGTCTCTCTCCCTTTCTTCCTCCCTCCTTGCTCTTCTCTCTAAAAATAATGAATAAAAAATAATACACACATGATATAAGGTTCATTTCAGCTGGAAAATGGTGCTAGCCTCTTTTAAGCAAAACAACTGTGTGTGTGTGTGTGTGTGTGTGTGTGTGTTTATGGAGGATTTTAATAGTATCCATAAGGCTTTATTTAATATAATTCAGTAAGATCATGATTTTCAGTGCTTATATGCATAACACAGTAAACTCGAGAAGTTTAAAATATACTAAAAAAAGCATTTCCAGTCTCCAAATGTTAGTATTTTATGATAGTTATCTTAAAACAGGAACATTTGCTGTGGGTGATTATTTACCGATCATATTAACTGAACATTGTGCATCTTCTCAGTAAATTTCAGAGCATTATTTAGGCATCTTAGCTTTTCCCCATAAATTCCAATTATTTATTCTAGAAAGGAGAAGACACAAGGGATGACATGAAAGCATAAAATAATTTATTTTCAGTAAATGGTGTTGGGAAAACTAGTTAGAAAAAACTGATTAGGAAACTGTTCAGGAAAAATGAAATTGGATACTTAGCTCACTCTAAATACAAAAATCACCTCAAAATGGAATTAAAGTATAAAACTGTTAGAAGAAAACATAGGGTAAAGTGTTCTTGACATTGGTCTGTGCAATAATATTTTGGATATGGCCCCAAAAGCACAGTGAATGAAAGCAAAAATAGACAAACAGGATTGTATCAAACTAAAAAGCATTTGCATAGCCAGGGAAATAACAAAGAAACAATATACAAATGGGAGAAAATATTTGAGAAACCATACAGAAACTCAATAGCAAAAACTAAAGAACCCGATTAAAAATTGGATAAGACCTGAATAAATGTTTCTCAAAAAATATATATACAAATGGCCAACTGGTACCTGAAAAAGTATTTCACATCACTAATCATCAGAAAAATTCAAATCAAAAGCCAAAATGAAATATCACCTCACAGTTGTTAGAAAGGCTATTATTAAAAACAACAGATAACAAGTGCTGGCAAGGATATGCATAAAAGGGAAAGCTGACATTCTGTTGGTGGGAATGTAGATTGGTACAGCCATGTTGGACAACAGTATGGAGATTCTACAAAAAAATTTTAAAAAAGAACTACTGTATGATCAAGCAATGCTACTCTTGGTATATACCCAAATGAAATAAGATTAGTATATCAAATATATATCTACACCCCATGTTCACTGTAGCATGATTTACAATAACCAAGATATGAAAACACTCAAGTATCTGTCAATGGATCAATGGATTTTAAAATATGTGGTATCTATTGTAATAATAATAATGTTATTCAGCTATGAGAGAAAAGGAAATCCTAGAATTCACAACAACGTGGATTTATCTGTAGGATATTATGTTATGTGGAATAAACCAGACACAGAAAGACAAATATAATATGATCTTACTTATATGTGGAAACTAAAATAAAGTTACACTTAGAAGCAGAGAATAGAATGACTGTGGGGGGGGGATAAGGAGGATAGGGAAGGGGAAGGCAGAGGGGAAAAATGAAATGAATGTAATATAACAGCAATAAATAAATAAATAAATATATATATATTTATATTAAAAAAAGAAGCAGAGAATAGAACAGTGGTTATCATGGGCTAGGGAAGGGGGAGGAAACGGAGAGATGTTGATCAAAGGGTACAAAGTTGCAGTTATGTAGAATGAATAGTTCTAGAGACCTAATACACTGTCATGATGACTGTGCTAAGTAACATTTCAGTGAACATTGGAACTATCATAAGAGAGTAAGTACATTTCAGGAGCTCTCTTCAAACACACAAAAAATCTTAACTATGTGAGGAGATGATGTTATTAGCTTGTTACTGAAGTAATCATTTCACTGTGTTGTCACTTTAAATATATATAAACTTTAAAAATATATAAGTAGCCCTGACTGGTATGGTTCAGTTGGTTGAGTGTCATCTCACAAAGCCAAAAGATGCCTGTTTGATTCCTACTTGGGCATGTGCCTGGGTTGTGGGTCTGGTCCCCAGTTGGGGGCATGCAACAGGCAACCAATCAATGTTTCAGATGTCAATGTTTCTCTCCGTATCTCCCTCCCCTTCCTTTCTCTCTACAAGTAAATAAATAAAATCTTTTTTTCTCACTGATCAAATGGCTTTTTTAAAATTTATTTTTATTGTTGTTGTATTATATCCATCCTCTTTTTACTCCCCTCTGTCCTCTTTCCCACCCACCCACTCACTCCCCCCCCAAAGTCAATCCCACTTATAATAAATAAAATCTTAAAAAATAAAAATATATAAATAGATGACAACAGTATGGTGGTTACCAGAGGAAAGTAGGATAACGGGTTAGAAAAGGGGTAAGAGGGTCAAATATATGGTGACAGATGATGATTTGGCTTTGGATAATGGGCACACAATGCAATATACAGATCATGTATCATAGAAGTGTACACTTGATGTCTACATAATCTTATCAACCAATGTCACTCCAATAAATTTAATAAGAAAAAATAAGCTTCTAATTGAATGCAGATGCCCTTAAAATAAAAATAAATGAAAATAAGAACAAAAATGTTATAAAAGGTAAAATAAATATTCTCCATGCTAAGGTTGATTGTGAAGATGGTGCTCTCTTTTGTTCTATTTCTAGGAAACACAGTTCAAAATCCAATGAGCTATTTCACCTCATAGGTAGCTGTCTCACCTTGTACCCATGTGACCAAACATGCTGGTCATCATTGTCATTGCACCCTATCCATTTTCCTTGTGCTAATTATCACAGATATATTCAAATATTTCTTTTTTTCTTAGTACTTGTTTTAAAGTATCTACCCTGATAGATTTTAAACTCCATGAATGTCAATAAATATGTTTCGTTTACCATTGCACGCTAGTGCCTAGCGTAATGATTAATTCTTAATTAATGCTCCAAAAATAGGTGTGGAGAGGAAAGACTGGAGGGAGGGAAGTAAGCAAAGTAGGGAGAAAACAAAAGAACAAGGAAGTAAGTTAGTCAAGGACATGAACATAAAAGTTATTTAAATGGTGCAAGGTGACCTGTGGATGAATAGGTTAATAATAATGGATCTTTTAAACCTACACAAGAAACAGTTTACATAGCAACATATGATCTCTACAGGATACTCAGATTAGGTTCTAATATGTAGAGTGGGTACATGGGCTATAACCTGTTAGTAGTTTAGAACAGTCTTGGTTTTCTTATACTATAACCTGTTTCCAAATTAATCTTGATGTTTTTTTAGTGTTGCACCCAGAAGTATTTAAAGTGTGTATATCATATGTATTCAGTAGTGTTACTCAAAAACCTCTGAGTTGTTCTTGACATTTTTTTTCTTCCTCACCATACATTTCCAAATCATCGTCAAGTTTGGCCATTGTTGCTTGATATTTTTTAATCTGTCTTCCCCTTAATCTGCATTGTCATAATCTACCCTAAACTACCTTTCCACAGTCCACTGAAATAACCTCTTAACTGGTCTTCCTGCTCTACTCAAAATCCTTCTATTCATTTTCTCTGTTGCAACTAGAATGTTTCAAAAGGCAAAGATAGGTGTGTCAATTGCATTTTAAAAGTCATTAGTGGCTCAAAACTGTTAAAACCAAAATTCTTAGGTAATTCTTAGATCATGACCTACCAGGTGTTGTATAGTATGTCTTCCCCTAATCTTTCCAGCCTCCTCTCTGCAGCACTGTCACACTGACTCTCTACATTCCAGTCACTGTAGCCTGATTTTAATTCATTCAATGTATCATTCTATCTTCTCATCAGGTTGTTGTACATACTGTTTCTTTCATCCAAAAGGTTCCTGCATACATATTCCCTTAACTTAATCAAGCCTCATCATGTTTTTGGTCTCTGCTAAAGTAATGCTTCTTTGATGACACTTAAAATTTTCTCTGGCCAACTTCTCTCTCTAGAATAAGTCAGGATAATTTGTAATATGTTTCAGGTATAATAATCATCAGCACATAGTTGATGATCAACAAATATTTTTGAAAGAGGTCATGAGTAAGTTCACTCAAGGAAATATAATTTTAAGTATTCTCATAAACATAGAGGAATTTTGTATAGTCCTATTTTTAACCTAAAGTTGAAAGTTTAGATTTACTATTTTAATAAACTTCCTCTACAATCATGAAAGAATAGTAACACTATTGCACTTGGTGACAGTTTCTTTCTATGAAAAAGTATTGAAACATTAGGGTTGTATTATAACCTTGTGATGAAACCAAATTAATACACTTCTTGCTCTCATTATCAAACTACCTTTAATTTGAATAATGAAATGTCTCCATGGAGCCAAGAATTTATTATGTTCACATGTCTGTCATGGGGAAAGGGTGATTCAAGTGATATCAAAGAATTAGGTGATATCATGGGCTATGTCCAGGAATTGATTCACTGATCTATTGTGATAGAAAAATATCCTCAGAGGCTATTTTTAAATGTAAAAGCCTTAGGTCAGTCTTAGCAGAAACAAAGAACCTTAATCACTTTATTTTTTTAGTAGTGATTTCCTTCATTCTCCTCTTGGCTAGAAAAGCAACAAAGAAAATTACTTTAATTACACATACTATATATTGGTCTTATCCTTAAGTAAAAGTAAACATGAAGGTTAAGGATTATAGGCAAGAAAGTATGGCTACTACTAGTGCTGAATGCTTATAGTTTAGGGTTAAGTCAAAGGAGAGCCAAAGCAAATTAAACTGCAGCATAAAACATAGAATTCATATAGGGCAAAACATTCACAAGAAAAAATAAATAATTTATGGAAACATTGTGGGCCCTTAATACGTAATAGAAAAGTGGTAAAAATAAGAAAACTAAGTAAGGATTTCTCTCCCTCTTTTTAAATGAACATGGGTTCTACCACTCCTAAAATTCTTATTTGAGGACAGAAGATTTCAAAGTTGCATTTTCTTGACTTTGGGATGAACTTTTAAAAATCTCCAATGGCCTTACTTTAAAAACTTGAAACTTGTGTATAGTCACCATCATCCATCTCTTCCCACATCTGTCCCTTGCTCCATCCCTCAAAAAGGACCATTTGTGATATTTGAGCACATACTTGGAATATCCTTTCTTCTGAAGTTAATTCCTGTTAGTCCAAGAAGGAACCATTTAAACAATTCTCTCTCATTTTTCAAGTCAACATCTTCATTTCTTTAATATTTTATTCATTATATTTAGAGAGAAGGGCAGGAAGAGAGGAAGAAAGGGAGAGAAGCATCAATGTATGGTTGCATTTCACCTGCCTCCAGCTACCGACCTGGCTTGCAACCTGGTTATGTGCCCTAACTGGGGAACTGAACCAGCAACCTTTGGGTTCGCAGGCCAGGGCCTATCCCAATCCACTAAACCACACCAGCTAGCGCCTAAACAATTATCTTTTTTTACTATCTCTGAAAAGCCTTCTTGGTAAACCTATTTTGGGTAAAGTACTGCCCATGTGAACCAATGTCAAAAATGAAAATAATGAGCTTTACTTTATTTCTTTAAGTTCAAGAAAAATTAATGCCATTAAGCATTTTTAAAAACATCTAATTGCATATATAATGAAAAAATATGATTTCATGATGGAACTGGAAAAAGGCTGTACATGTCATCTACTCAGCAGAGTTATACCAAAGAAAAGTTAGTCCCACAATGTAGGATGAGCATGTTGGCAGGGAACAAGAGCAGCGAATTCCTCCATAGTAACAGCAGGTACTGGTCATTCGATCAACAAGAAGAGACATAGTGATGGTGGTGAATGCTTTTGTTGTAAACACCATTCATTGTATGTGTGCCTTTGATACACTGAAGTTCTGGAATGAACTGATAGTAAGACTGTAATCTTTTTTTCTCCAAGGACCTGACACCTGAACTGGAATGTGTACCCACTTCAGTTGCAGTCTTAGTCCTAACTATCCTTTGGTGATGGAAATGGCACGTAAATCAACCAAGAGCTCTGACACCATTTCTTCACTCAAAAGAAAGCATTGCCTAACATTTCATTTAGTCAGTTTTTCAAAATGCCACACGACCCACAAAATTCTGTAAATGATTTAATCATGAAATTAGATTGAAATCTCATCTTCATGCATATTAATGACATCAATAGAGACAGGTGCAGTTCCAGACTTTTTATATCCATGGAGCTTGGCACCAGTAATTGGTTGAGGGAAGTGGGGAGGAAGGCTGAGGGACTTGTCCTAGGCTGAGTTTGCACAGCAGTCTTACTGCTTCTTACCTGCATGTGTTCCTGTGGGGAGGAACTTGTGGGGTAATCTAATGAATAGCACAGCATTCTAAAGCCTGTGCTTTGGATGCCTTGGCACCGCCATTGATTGTAAAAGCTATACCAAATCTAATATGCAGCTCCTTGGAGGAACAATTAGCATATTTCTGAGTGTTGAGACCTGGATTCTTGCCTTAAATTTTCTGCAGTTTTTAAGTGACACTGAATAAGTTGTTTTCCCTCTTTGGTTTTCAGTTTTTTCTTCTAAACAATGATGTCTAGGGTTCCATCAGCCTATGGTCTTAGATATTCAATGTCATGAATTTCCCCATTCTAATATGCTCACCAATAACAGTTAGTGTGTATGAACACACACTATGTAACAGGCCCTGTGCTAAGAGTTTTACATGTGTTAATTCATTTGTTTCCCACAACCACCCCAGGAAGTTGGTGCTAGTATTGTCATCATTTTTAGATGGTGACGATGACTCAGAGGTGTTTAAAAAATTAACATAAATTACCCAACTAAGAAGTAGTAGAATCCAGATTTGAAGCAGGTCCATGTTCCTCTCATTGTGCCATACTGGCTCCATAAATGTAACACGACTAATACTAATGAGTATAAAACACCAATGTAAGTTGAGTTACATTATATTCAATAAACCTGACCACCACTGTGGAAATAAGTAGCATAAATAGTATCATCCATATTATACGTGAAGGAATTAATCAGTTCCCAAATGTTACTTCCTGGCAGTTCAGCATTCTTTCCTCTAAATGTCAATGCTTTCTAATATTGAAGGCTGCGATACTAAGCTCAGATTAGTATGCATTCATTTACTAAGTATTTCTTGAAAGATGACATGTTCCAAGCATTGTACTAAGATGAAACTGATGAAACAGATCACATTATTTTTGTCAAAAATTACAAATACCATTTAATGCTTTCACTGTTAAATCAGAGATGGCCTTTCCAATAAAATGGTTTCTAGGTAGAGACCTCAAGAAAATGATGAGTTTTCTGGTACCTTGGAGAAGAGCCTTCCAGCAGAAGAAAGCAACAGCTCTGATATGAACTTATGCATTTTGGGTTACAGGAATCATATATTGGTCAGGGTGATTGGAGCACAGCGATCCAGGCAGAGAATAATAAGTCAGAGAAAATCATATAGACTAGACCATGCAGAGCCTTATTAGGAATTTAGACTGTACTCTAATCAGGATGAAAAGATTTTGGAGATGTCATCAAAGACATGATCTGGCTTAAAATATATAGTAGGGGATCAAAGGTATAAGAAATGATTATTGTCATTACTTTATCAAGCATTTTTCAGAAGTATTTTTCAGTTACCAGGATGTTTTTCAGAAACACTTTTAGTTCTTTGTCTTTTTAATAACTTTATTTTTAAATAATTGCTAATACTCCAATTTTTGCAGCATTCTGCAAATTTAAGGATAGCTTTGTTCTCTTTAGTCTTCTCCTTCCCTCTCTTCCTTCCATCTTTTTCTCCTCCTTCCTCCTCCTTCCTCTTCTTCTTCTCCTCCTGCTTCTTCTCCTTCTTCTACTTCCACTCCTTTGCCTTTCTCCTTCCTTCCCCATTTCTTTCTCTGTCTCTCTGTGTGTATCTCTGTGTGTGTCTCTCTTTCTACCTCCCTGACTCCCTCCTTTCTTCAATTTCTTGTCCTCTTAGATTCGTAGATTCAGCCTGGAGCACAGGATAACATAAAAACAGACTTGATGTCTAAACTGAGTCCATTCCCCCTCTTATAACAAGAATCTGAAAGTATGATAACCTCCAATGATCTGGAAATACAACTTTTCTTAAGCTAAACCCAGAATGGTCTATATTTCATCCAGTGCATGGAATTTACATAAACTGGTTCTCAAATAAAACAATGTCCTTGGTTAGTGATTAACTTTTTTCCATATGGAAAACTATGTTCTTGCATGCAGTATACAACCCAAGGGATTTTCTGTAGAGAAGAGAAGATAGGATGTAAGCTATGCTTACTTCTTAGGACCTTAGTTATAATTCCATTCCTTCCTCTTGCACTCAACACAGCATATTGGAATGTAAGTCAGTTTGTGAGAGTAATATTTTTATTGGTATAGTTGGTGTATTAATTTACCTGGTCAAAATGCTTCTCTGAGCAAGAAAAACAATGCCATTTTTCTATAATTGCACTTAATTTTCATGTACCAAAAATGTTGTCAATTCAGGATCTATGTCATATCCTCTAGAGTTGTGTCCATGTGACATCTATAGATGTGCATCATCCCCTCTGGACCTTTGAGTCTAAGCCATGCTGAACACTTCTTGTCATTCCTCACTTACAACCATAGGGCTTCTTTAATTCCAACTCTCTTTAAGACACTCCTTTTCCCCACATAGGGACATGGGAAACATTTAACTGCTTTCTTCTACTATTCTGATTATTCAAGAAAAAGGGTAGGGCTCTTAGAGAACTTCTACTGCCTGAGTGTGACTCTCAGGTAGAAATACTACTGCTGATATGCTGTGCACAGTAACATAGAGCATGATAACTATATACCTACAGTCTTAGGCCCATCTTCACAAACAGATCACTTGGACATTTCTTTCAGTCCCTCACTACTCTGGGCATGAAGCCAATTTTTCCTCTTTTATCCTCTTTCTCATCTCTGGTTCCCAAAGCTATTGTTAGTTTCTACTATTCCATTATTCTCCACCCACCCAAGGACTTAAGGTAGGCAGAGGTTGGGTGTTCAGGGTACAGAACTCTATGCCAGGCACCAACAATATTAATTATTCATTGTATATTATGGCAAAATCTTGGACATTGATCATAGCAAATTTTTATCAGATATATTGTCCCAGGAAAGAGAAACAAAAGAAAAAAATAAATAACTGGGACTACATCAAACTAAAAAGTTTTTGCATAGCAAAGGAAATCATCAACAAAATAAAAAGGCAACCCACAAAATGGAAGAACATTTTCATTGATATATATCTGATAAGGGGTTAATATCAAAAACTTATAAAGAACTTATAAAACTCAACACCACAAAAACAATCCAATTTAGGCAAAGGACCTTAACAGACATTTCTCCAAAGAGGACATACTGATGTCAACAGGCTCAATGTCACTAATTATCAGAGAAATGCAAATTAAAACCACAATAAGATATCATCTCACACTTAGTAGAATGGCTTCCTCAACAAATTAACTAACAAGTGCTGGCAAGGATGTGGAAAATGGGGAAACCTTTTGTACTGTTAGTGGGAATGCAGACTGGTGCAGCCACCGTGGAAAGCACTATAGAGATGCAGTACCTCAAAAAATTTAAAATGGGTCTGCTTCTCAACCCAGCAATCCCACTTCTGGGTATATATTTGAAGGAACCCAAAACACTAATTCAAAAGAACATAAACACCCTTATGTTCATTGCAACATTATTTACAATTGCCAAGATATGGAAGCAGCCCAAGTGTCAATAGATGAATGAATAAAATAATTATGGCACATTTACATAATGGGATACTACTTACCTATAAAAAGTAGAAGGAAGCCCTGGCTGGTGGCTCAGTGGGTAAGAGCCAGCCTGCAAACTCAAAGGTTTCTGGTTTGAGTCCCCAGCCAGGGCACATAACCAGGTTGCAAGCCAGGTCTCTAGCCAGGTCTGTAGCTGGAGGCAGGTGAAAGGCAACCATACATGGATGTTTCTCTCCCTTTCCTTTTCCCTCCCTGCCCTTCTCTCTAAAAAATAATGAATAAAACAATTTTTAAAAAAAAGCAGAGTTTCCCTTTGCAACAGTTTGGATGGACTTAGACAACATTACTAAGTGAAATAAGTCAGAAAAAGCAAATACCATATGGTTTCACTCATATGTGGAATCTAATGAACAAACTGAACTAACAAGGAAAATGGGGATGGATTCATAGATGGAGAGCAGACACTAGTTTCCTAGAGTATAGCTTGTTTCTTAACTCAGTGCATATATTATTACTTTAATGATTTATTTAAACGAGGTCATTCTTACCATGAATATATAACCTGCTCATACCAGCTTATTACCCAGTTAATATCTGCCTGTTAAGATCTATTTCACCAACCTACCAACACGTTTCACTTTTCTCCTAACTCTCTCTGAACTTATTCTCCACACTTCTTGATAGAATTATTATTCCAAAGTGCAATTAAATTATTTTACTTAATCCCTTTATTTTTTCAATGTCTAGAAGTTCTGAAAAAGTGAGATATGAACTCAATTATGTGCTGGTAAGTGTTTTTGACTGATCCTTAAAAAAATAAAAAGCCCTGATTTGTAGTGTTTGTTTGTACCCATTGTGTAAATACTACCATTGTGACTGATCTCAAACTATCAACCTAAACTAACATCACTAAACATAATTGGGAAGAGATGCACAGTAGTATACCATGGTATAATATGTCTACCATGTAGATATAATAAAAACAAATACCCTCAATAGCATAGACAACAGTTAAATTTAGTTAAATCATTAGGAAATTATTACTTTTAAGTAAATATTATCTTGGCTTTTAATATATTGTTTAATTACATACTTTACATAATTTAATTTAATTGATTAGATTATCTAAAATTAAAACTTATAAATAATCAACTAGGTCATGACATTCTAGCATACTACTGTAAATATTCTTTGCAAGGTCTACGAAGCCTTTCATAATCACACCCCAAGCTTAGCTTTCTAGCCAATTCCATTTGGCATTCAGATCATGAAGAATGATTAATGGCTCCCTATGGATGCTGTTCTATTTCCTTTTTCTGTGCATTTTTCTGAACTTGCCCTGCCTGGAGGGATGTTCTTTTTATGATGATAATGAAGAACTCCTAAGAGCCATACAAGATTCAGATAAAAGTGATGGCAGGAAAAAGAGTGTATTAAGTACCTCCAGAAATTTTCTCCTTAATGAAAACAATACAAAAGCTAATGAAATTATAAGAATCATCTCTTTGAAAGTTCTAGAAATTAACAAAAGGCTAGTAACAACATAAGACCCTTTAGTCAAGAAAAAAAATGGTTGAGCCCTGGCTGATGGCACAGTGGATAAGGCACCTGCCTGCCAACCCAAAGGTCGCTGGTTTGATTCCCAGCCCAGGCAACAAACTAGTTTGCAAGCTAGGTCTCCAGCCAGGTCTGTAGCTGGAGGCAGGTGAAAGGCAACCAAACGTTGATGTTTCTCTCCCTCTCTGCCTCTCTCCCTTCCTCTCTCTGAAAATAATAAAATATTTTTTTAAAAATTGTTGAATGCAGGTAAGAACAGTAAGTTAGGTGGTGTTTTAACTTGCCCTAGTCAAATACCCAGTTCTCTGACTCCATTGGAGCCATGAAAAATAATAACCTGCATTCACAACCAAAACCAGAAATCTAGCAGCAATTGGAGGGACAGACAGTTTTGGAGCTTCTTCAAAGTCACATTCCAGATAAATGTTATTAATTAATGTGTACAATATCTCCCTGAAAGATCTCATTTGCAAGGCTATCTGTATTTGATCTCATTTGGACATCACCTACTAAGAAAAGCTTTCTCCCTAGGGTTAAATAAAACACTGAAGGCAATTACTGAAATTCAAGTATGTCTGAGGAAGTGGATAAAAATTGATGTGAACAATAAACCTTTTGGTTTATTGTTATCTTAAAAAGAAAAGATAAGGAATGAGATGTTTTTAAAGACTTCAAATCTAGGAGGCCAAGTGCATGCATAGGGCTAAGCATATGGCAGGGCTATGTGCATGTTCTAAAAAGAAGTAAGACGGCCCTATGCTCTCACCTCTGCCTGATCTTAAGGCTACATCCTATGGGAAATAAGGGATAAGGCACAGTTGTCAACTTCCTGGCTTAGTGTTATAGGCATGCTTCAACACACACACAGCACCTTGGCAAAGAACAGAAGATTTACTGGTTCTCACCAGTTAAGAAAACTTCCATCCAATGATTACTTGACAACTAATCCAAGTGGAAACTTTATTAAACACACATGATTTAGAATAGAGATATTGTGGCATTAGTCAGAAAAGTCACTCGCAATAAAACAAACGAACAAGAATAATAAACAAAAACAAAAACAACCCCTGATGTAAAAGGAGTTTGATTTCCAGAGTTGCTACATTCTATTATTTAAAATATCCAGGTTTTGACAAAAAAAAAAAAATTATAAGACAAAGGTACAAGAAAGTATGATCCATACAGAGAAAAAAAAAAAAAAAAAACAATAAAACTGTCCCTGAAGAGTGGACATTGGACTTAATAGAAAAAGTCTTTCAATCAGCTATCTTATAAACATTCAAAGAACAAAAGAAAATCATTTTTAAAGACATAAGGAAAATATGAAAATCATGTCTCACCAAATAAAGCAGATAAAAATTATTTTTTAAATACCAAATAGTAATTCTGGAGTTGATAGCTATTATAACTAAAATTTAAAAGTTCACTAGACCCTGGCTGGTAGCACAGTGGATAAGGTGCCGGCCTGCGAACCCAAAGGTCGCAGGTTCGATTCCCCAGCCAGGGCACATAACCAGGTTGCAAGCCAGGTCTCCAGTCAGGTCTGTGGCTGGAGGCAGGTGAAACGCAACCATACATTGATGTCTCTCTCCCTCTCTGCCTCTCTCCCTTCCCCTCTTTCTAAAAATAATAAAATAAAATCTTAAAAAAAAAAATAAAAAAAATAAAAGTTCACTAGAAAGCTCAAAAGCAGATTTGACAATATAAAACAATAAAAGAATAACTGTGACACAGGTTAATTGAAATTACTCAATATAAAGAACAGAAAGAAAAAAACAATGAAGATTTTAGTGTGATTAATCATTCTAAAATCACAATAAAATATGTATAAGAAGAGTCCCAAAATGAGAGGAGAGTGAAATAGTAAAAAAAAATTGAAGAAATAATTGCCAATAACTTTCAATAATAGATACAAAACCTAGGCAGAAGATCAACCACAAAAAAAAAAAAAGGAAGACTTAACACTATAAACTAATTGGATCTAACAACAAAATGTATCAAACATTCCACCCATCAGTAGCAAAATATTTTTTTCAGGTATACATTATACATATTATTTGGCTGTAAAGCAAATCTCAGTAAATTACATACAAAGTATGTTCTCAGACCAAAAGAAATTAAATTAGAAATCAATAAAAGAATGAAATTTGGGAAATATGTATAAATTAAACAACATACTCCAAAATAACTAATGGGTCAAGTAATAAATCATGGGTAACTTAGAAAACACTTGAGATATATGAAAATTAAATTACAAATATTATAAAGTAATATGATGCAGTTAAAGCAGTGCTTACATATTTAGTTGTGAACATCTACATTTTAAAAAACTTAAATAGGCCCTGGCTGGTGTGGCTCAGTGGGCTCAGCACCAGCCTGTAAACCAGAAGATCTCTGGTTCGATTCCCAATCAGGGCACATGCCTGGGTTGCAGGCCAGGTCCTTGGTGGGGGGTGAGCTAGAGGTAACTGATCCATGTTTTTCTCTTGCACATTGAGATATTTCTCTCACTCTCCTTCTCTCTCCCTTTCTCTCTCTAAAAATAAATAAATAAAATATTTTAAAAAACTCAAATAAGTGAGAATATGGAGAAAAATGAACCCTTGTGCACCTCGGGTGGAAATGTAATTCAGTGCAGCCACTGTGGAAAACAATATGGATATTCTTCAAGAAATTAAAAATGGAACTATCATATGATTCAGCAATTCCACTTCTGGGTATTTATCTAAATGAAACAAAAACACTAACTCAAAAATATATTTGTATCCCTATGTTTATTACAGTATTATTTATAATACCTAAGATATGGAAACTACCTAGCTGGCCAGTGATTGATGAGTAAATTTTAAAAAATATGTGTATATTCACACAAGAGAATATTATTCAGCCATAAAGAACTCTTCCCTGGCCTGGTGTGGCTCAGTGGATTGGCACTGGCCTGCAAACCCGAAGGTCGCTGGTTCGATTCCCAGTCAGGGCACATAACCAGGTTGCAAGCCAGGTCTCCAGCCAGATCCCCAGTTGGAGGCAGGTGAAAGGCAACCATAAATGGATGCTTCTCTCCCTTTCTTCCTCCCTCCCTCCCCTTCTCTCTGAAAATAATGAATAAAATCTTTAAAAAAAAAACAAGAAATGAAAAAGAAACCTTGCCATTCATGACAACATGGATGGACCTTGAGGATATTCTGCTAAATGATATAAGTCATACAGAGAAAGACAAATACCATATAATCTCACTTATGTGTGTAATCTAAAAATAAAACATACCATGGACATGGATAATAAGGCAGGGGGTTGAATGTAGGGGTGGGGAGGGGATAGGTGGGGCAGGGGGGAACAATGGGGGGAAATGGGGCAATTGTAATACAGTAACAAGAAATAAAATTTTAAAAAGAAAAGAAAATGTATGCCAATTATAGAAAAGTAAAGAAAAACAAAAATAAATTCATAGATATAGAAAACAGACTGGTGGTTGACAAGATGAAGGGTGGTGGGTGGGTGAAATGGGTGAAGGTACTCAAAAGTTGCAAATTTTCAGTTATAAGACACATAAGAAAAAATCCTCAGACCATTTACCTAACTTGTCACATTAAGCACCTATAAAAAAAGAGCAAATGAAGTCAAATGAAGCAGAAGGAAGAAAATAATTAAGATTACAGTTAAAATAAATGAAACAAGATTAGAAAAACAACAGAAAAAAATTTTAAAAAACAAGTTGGCTTTTTCAAAAGATCAACAAAATCAACAAATGCTTAGCTAGACTGACCCAAAAAGAGAGATTCAAATTATTAAAAGCAGAAATAAAGGAGAGGAATTAAAAAGATACATTCACACAAAACCTTAAACACAAGCATTGACAGCACTGCTATTCATAATGAACAAAAGATGAAAACAACTCAAATTTCCATTTGAGTTGCATAATGAATAAGTGTGGTATATCCACATACTGGAATATTATTTAGCTGTGAAAAGGAAGGGAATTTAATACATGTTACATGGATGAAACTTGAAAAGTTGAAGCCGGACACAAAAAGCCACACATTGTATAATCACATTTATATGAAATATCAAAATAGCCAAAGCCATCAATAGACTCAGAAAGTAGATTAGCAGTTGCCAAATGCTGAGGAGAAGGAGAATGAAGAGGGAATGTTAATGTGTATAGGGCTGCTTTTGGGGTGATGAAAATATCCTGCAATTGCCTAATTGTGTTGATTGTACATCTTTAAATATACTGAACATTACAGTTTCATAGGATGAGTGTTATACTATGTGAAAATAATGAATATCTAGTAAATACTTAAAGATTTATTGTGACAGCATGAATGCACCTAGAGGGTATTACACGAAGTAAAATAGAGAAAGAAAAAACCACATGATTTCACTTATATGTGGACAATCCCTGGTCTTCTCAGTTGATAAAATGTGAGAGCATATGTATGTATATTCAATTGTATAAGTGTTTCTATCTGTACCTTGAAATGTTAAGTGAGGTCTCTCCACTTTCATTGGTAGCATTTTAAAGATGTTAGAACCCTAAGTATGGGGCGGGGCGGGGAAAGCACAGTTCTTGACATCTGGGAACTGGCCTAACACACATAGCTCGGCCTTGGTCATATTAGAAGCTGGCCTGGCATTCACAGGTAAGCCATATTACTTTCTTGTTGGGCTAAATCTCACAGAACACCAATTTTATACCATGATAAGTGAGATAAAACAATGCCAGAGTATACTTTTTTCTAAGCACAGAAAAAAATAAGACCACTGTGCAACATCTAAAATGTCATATCTCCTTTTCTCTGCTAATATAAGTGAGTGTTACTTGTTTTTTCAATTGTAGCATTATATTTGCTGTAGTTTGCTCTCTTTCTGTATAAAAATTATTTCAATATCCAATGATAGAATTATCCCTCTTTTCTGATGTCATTAAATCCAGAGAAAATTACCCAACTAAAGCCCAAATTCTATAATGGGTTCTTTCTAATGCTCTCTAACTGGTGTTCCTATGTTCATTCTCCCTCATGCAATAAGTAATAAACTCAGACTATTCACCTACAAGTATACTGCTACAGGGCAGTGACAGTGAGCTCTGGACCTTTTTCAACTTATAATTCATAATCATTCTTTCTCTGGTCTCATAGAACTCATCATACAAGTATGTTGATTAGTAGTCAGTTAGAGATTAAAAATGCTCCTTTTCTGTATAGCATGGGCAGAAGTGGAAGTTCCATAGTTGTTTTTTCTTTAATTGAATCATACCATATATATCTCTTCTGTATTTGCTTTCCTCACTTCAGCCATTTGAAACATGTCAAAGATATAGGTCAAAATCTACTTCACTTGATTTAATATTTAGTTAACATTTTATAGACTACAATCACTGTTATGTATGTAATCAACACATTTTTATTGAGAATGTTTTCAGTGTGTATATGTCTGTGCATATATAGTAAGTTTTTACCCCTATACATAATATTGCATTATTCTACAATTTTGGCAAAAGCAGACTTACCATTAATACAATACAATAATTATACAATAAATAACTAATAAATAATAATACAAGAATAAAATGTTTTTGTATAATCACAACTATAAACACCCCCCTATTTATTGACACCCACATGCCTAATAAACATTTATTGAGATGTTACAATGTACTAACAGTCAGTATTAAAATGATCATGGTTCCTACTGTTAAAACCATGAAAAAAAGTCAATGTCATTGGCTATTTCTGAAAAACATACTTTAATTTTCCAGAGTAGACTTTCTATAACATGTATCAAAATTATATTTTAATTGTTCTGGTAGATCCACTTTAAATTTCTCCAAAATATTTATTCCTCACATAAATATATTTTGAAATCATAAGTTTATACATGGGTTGATTTTATTAGTCTAATTTCAAATTACTTTTTGAGGACAGTCTGTAATTTGGAGAATCAGATCTAGCTGCCCCATACATCTCATTTTCTAATATCCTATTTGGGGTATGGATGGGAGCAATGGGTGGTAGGTTGTTTTGGGCAGTAGGTAGGAAGTACATGGTAAAATAGAAGAAATGACAGGGAAACAAAGCAAAGAACCTTGAAACTTTTTATTGAAGAAACACAATCACAGATATTCAGAGTAGGAAATACCTTTGCACTGTGGGATGAGAAAGAAAAACACATAAAGAACCAAAAAAGATTTATAGTCTTTTCCTTCTTTGAAATTTCTTCTCTGTGCTACCTAAGTCAAAGAGATGATTAAGAAAGGAAAACTAGCACCTTTGATTAGTGGAAAACACATAGGCTGTTTTCAGGACTTAGCTAGTGAGAAAGAACTAAGTGCCTACCAGCTGATGAATGGATAGAAAAACTGTGGTACATTTACACAATGGAATACTACACAGCAGAAAGAAAGAAGGAACTCCTACCTTTTGCAACAGCATGGATTGAACTGGAGAGTATTATACTTAATGAAATAAGCCAGGTGGCAAAAGACAAATACCATATGATCTCATGTAATACAGGACACTAAAGAACAAAATTAACAAATGAGCAAAATAGAACCAGAGGCATGGAAACAAGAAACAGACTGACAGAGACCAGAAGGAAGGGGAGTGGGAAAGAAAGGGGCAGAAAAGGGGAAGAGTTTAGGCAAAGAACTAGTTGACTGTGGGGAAGGAGATGGGGTCGGTGGGGCAGGGGAGAACAATGGGGGAAAGGGACAACTGTGATACAACAATAATAAATTAATTTTAAAAATAAAGATAAAAAGCAAAGGTGTTTAATGTGAAACTGGCTTTAAAACAAACTACAATCATAATTCATACTTTATTTAAAATGCTACTTTTTGGAACTTCTAACATTATTTCTTATAGTATATGTTTATTGTGGTAATGGAAACTCAGGGCTTTTTCGAAAAAAAATTAAAAAGAATGTATGAATATACCTGTATTAATGTCTACCTCAGTTAATTATTTACTATACAATTTCCTTTCTTATTTACAAGACACTGATTTGGTATTGGGAGTGGAGATATGTTTAAAAATGTGAAGGAAAATAGTACGTAAAGAAAAATAGAATGAAATAAATCCTTTCCTCGGGCATTGTAATATACTAAGTGAGCAATACAAACAGGCTATCATTTTTAAACGTTACTATGTGCCAGGCAGATCATAGCTTTAAGAAATGTTCATTTTTCCCTGGCTTTATTGAGATATAATTCACATATAATGTTGTGTAAGTTTAAGGTGTACAGCATGTTGATTTGATACACATATATTCCAAAATGATTATCACCATATCCTTAGTTAACACCTCTTTATCATATAATATGGTTAGAATTTCTTTCTGTGGTGAGAACATTTAAGGTCTACTCTAACAACTTTTAAGTATGTAGTCATCATGCTGTATACCAGACCCCCAGAACTTATTCATCTTATAACTGGAAATTTCTACCCTTTAACTAATATCGCCCCATTTCACCCACAGCCAGCCTGTCATAACCACCACTGTCTCTGTTTCTATGAGTTTATGTTCTTACAATTCCACATAAACATGCGATTATACCATATTTTTCTTTCTCTGTCTGACATATTTCACTTAGCATAATGGCCTCAAGGGTCATCCATGTTGTCACAAATAGCAAGATTGCCTTTTTTCTTATGGCTGAATAATATTCCACTATATAGTCATGTATATATCAAATTTTCTGGGGTTTTTTTCAATTTAATTTTATTGTTGTTGTATTACATCCATCCCGTTTTTCTTCCATTCTGTCCCCTTCCCCACCCACCCATCCCCCTCCAAAGTCAATCCCACTTGTAGTCCATGTCCATGGTTCTTCCATACTAGTTTCTTGACTAAACTGCTCCCCTTCTTTGCATCTTCCTCCCCTCTTCCTCTCCCCCCTCCCCCCTGCCCACTGAAGGTCTATTCATTGTATTCATGTATCTGGTTCTGTTTTGCTTGTTATTTGTTTTGTTCATTATTGTCCTGTAATGGGTGAGATCATATGGTATTTGTCTTTCACTGGCTGACTTATTTCACTAAGCATAATACTTTCTAGTTCCATCCATATTAGCTTAGCCAAGGAGGTAAAAGACCTGTACTCAGAAAACTACAGAACAATGAAGAAAGAAATCAAGGAAGATACAAATAAATGGAAGCATATACCATGTTCATGGATGGGAAGAATTAACATCATTAAAATGTCCATACTATCCAAAGCAATCTACATATTCAATGCAATCCCAATTAAAATACCAATGACAGACTTCACAGAAATAG
>PVIW01012889.1:0-29956 GCA_004026585.1 Noctilio leporinus | reverse complement strand
TATTTTTAGAAAGAGGGGAAGGGAGAGAGGCAGAGAGGGAGACAGACATCAATGTATGGTTGCGTTTCACCTGCCTCCAGCCACAGACCTGACTGGAGACCTGGTTTGCAACCTGGTTATGTGCCCTGGCTGGGGAATCGAACCTGCGACCTTTGGGTTCGCAGGCCGGCGCCTTATCCACTGTGCTACCAGCCAGGGCATGTGCTATTTTTTAAAAGCTTTTGTTCCTATGAGTAATATATTTACAGGCACAGGAGCAACAAATATATGCTATTTTGAAATGCTGAATAGTTACCCTGTTATTATTAAAGGCTTCTTAAAAATCTACTTTTATAGCACCTTATTTATATTCTGATATATTTAGGTTATGTTGAGGTGACCATCTAAAGTATCATCCAAACCAGTACACCTGAGTGGAGTGGGACAAAATGGGTAAACTAGAACTTTCTCAGAACTGGGGGATATGGTCATATAATTACAACTTAAAACCTTTCTATAATAAGGCTAATTTTGGTTTTTGAAATACATTCTATATCTGTAAATGTCATACACAGGCATAGTTATGTCAGGAATATATACATACCCTTGAGGTATGTATGTGCATGCACATTTTGTACTCCACAAAGCCAACTAAGAATGTTATAATTAAGTCCTGGCTGGTGGCACAGTGGATAAGGCGCTGGCCTGTGAACCCAAAAGTCACTGGTTCAATTTCCAGCCATGGCACATAACCAGGTTGCAAGCCAGGTCTCCAGCCAGGTCTGTAGCTGGAGGCAGATGAAAGGCAACCATACGTTGATGTCTTTCTTCCTCTCTCCCTTCCCCTCTGCTTCTCTCCCTTCCCCTCTCTCTATAAATAATAAATAAAATCTTTTTAAAAAATGTTATAATTTGGGTAATAAGGATTGATGCCTAAAGTTCAGAAGTGAATGTAGGTCACTGTATCACAGTTAGTTTCAAGTTCTTCCTTGTTGTGGTAGCAGTAACAGGACCCTTGGAAGGACCAGATTTATGGGCATATGAACTATGCAGTCACTCAAGACTCCATGCTTAGAAGGGTCCCACTTTTGGCTTAATGTTTTGCTGAAAGAATCATGCAATTCTTTCTTTCTTTCTTTTTTCTTTTGGTGCTGAAACCCAGGATTGCCATCTTGCAATTCTTAATTTTTTTAACAAGAAGCCCCATATTTTCATTTCTCTCTAGGCCTCACAAACTATATAGCTGACTCTGACCATTAGTAAAGGTATAAGGTTACCAGGTAGGTGTACCTTCTTGTCATGACCTCAGTTACATTCTAAGAATCAGACTCAAATTATGATTCAAAGCATCTAAATTTATTTTTATTTAACCTACACCTGTCACATAGACAAAAGAGAAAGCTATTTCTACCCGTGGCAGCCCTAGCTATGTTTCAGACATTTTTCCTAGAAATAGGAGATAATTAAATAATTTGACTAGCACCAAAATTTCCCTTGATTATTTTAGTTTGAAAGTAGATCATTATATTACATGAATAGCTAAGCAATTTTCTTAAACAAAGACTAGTGATATAGGAATGTAGTCTATACTATTTCAATAAAAACTCATAATACAGTTTACTCTGACATAAAATGATGAACATAACTCTTACTGTACTTACTACGTATTAGTTAAATACAAGTTGTCAAGAATCTCATAGCTAGTTATCATGTATGTAAAGGAAAATCTAATTTTCAATAATTTCTTCATTATTTGTGTTCTCTGAAGCCACAATTCTTAGGTTTGAATCTGCCAATTTCTGGGTTTGTGGTTTTAGATTAGTTAATCTCCCTGAACGTCAGTTTTCTCATTTGTTAAATGAGGAAAAGTTACACTACCTATATTTTAGTGTCCTTGTGCAGATTAACGTTCTTGGTACCATGATTTGTACATGAAAAGTTTGTAGCAAATAACAGTTTTGAAGTTTATTAATTGAATATCTTTAAGATGCAGACCTTTGACTATTTATTGAGGCCAATTCAAAACATAAGGTTCTTGTCCTTGAGAGACCTAATAAGGGATGCAGAAAACAATTTTAACAAACTACTAAATCTATACTAGAATTATATAAAAATATTATAGGAGAACAGAAGTGATGAACTATTCAGCTGACTAGAGAAACATTGACAAATCAATGACTTCTGGGTGGAGTCCTAATGAATGAATAAAAGTTTGTCAAATGGGAAAAAGAGAGTAGGGGCAATTATAATAGAGGATTCAGTAAGACAAGGCAGTTGGTCCCCCCCAAAACATGGATCTGTGAAGGAATAATGAGGTGCGCACACAGCAAAGGTTACAGTCAACAATAGGTGGTTATGGGGCTAGGAATAGAACTTAGGGCTAGTTTGTGTGAAGCATTGTTAAAGAACGTTTCTCCTGTAGGAAACAGAATTTATTGGAGGTTTTTAAACATTTATACATAAATGAAATTGGTTCTTTAAAAAATACCCATCACCCTGTATTTACATATGGATACAGAGTTTTTAAGGTCTTTTTCTATTAGCTTTCCATTTTTTTCATACAGGCAGATCTTATCATGTTTTTGATACTTGGGAGGTTGTAAAATGATCAAGATAAAAATGACTAATGCTATAATAAATAACTATAGACGTAAGAGTTTGAACTGTTTTTATTGTTCTTTTTCTCTTTTTGCTCTGTAAGCCATTTTAATTTTAATTTCAGGTGACAAACACTAGTTAGTTCCGTTATCTTTAAAAAAGAAGTGCCAAGGCCATAGAAATAGTCATCCATCAATAAGCCGAACAATTGATGGCAAAAATAATTCATATGTTTGAGAACGTTATGTTTTTAAGAATGTTAGCTTCTGAAAAGTTCCATGACTAACAGTTCTCTCTTTGGTTTTGCTTACAGTCTGGTGAACTGAGTGGGAAAGACTGCCCATTCCCCTGCGAGACAGGGGCATTGCAGCTCAGACCAGAGGCGCTGGATGCCAGGCCCCAGGGCAGGTAGGCAGCAATGCTGAAACATACACCTCAGAGATGTGGCAGGTTTGTGCACTTGGCGTCTCCTAGAAAACTGATCAAAGAAATTTGACTTGCTGCTTAGACTTTTAGCAGAAATTACTGTAAAGATAAGAGAAATTAGTGCAATCTCTTTCTTTCTTTTTTTTTATTTTTATTTTTTATGGGTGCCTCAAAGTAGGTGCGGTAGATTTTCAATATGACTTTGTTGCTGTTACTTCTTCTAGAAAGTACCAATTTGAAAGAATTTCCCAGCATCTCATCTCCTCCTTCACAGTTCATACAAAGCTTAAAGCCGAGCAATTACCTATCTGCCCAAAGAAAGGTCAACAGGAAGGTAGGTCTCTATTTGACACTTGGCTGGCATTTTTCAGATTACTTCACAATTCCATGCACAACCATAAATCACCAGGTAATTAGTTTGGACTTTGAAATAGAGGGTGCTTTAAAACATCCCTGGAGGAGTTGGTAGGGCAGAGATAAGGGCCTGAGGAGACCAGCTAGCTTCTCACCAGTGGTGGTAATGAGCCTTGAATAAGGGAGCATAACAGGAAAAGAAAGAATAATGCAAAGCTTTGAGCATTTGAGGGGGCTGCATTTGACTGCCTGGTCAATTAGCAGGGATAATACACTCTGCAGAAGCCTGCCAACACGGAGTTCTGGTGTCCCATAGCAAGTGTGGGGGTGAGAAAAACCTGAGAACACAAGGTCCTATGGATTGCCACTCTAGTGGATTGGGGCCCACTGACAAGATATGCTAGTGGTCTTCAAATTCTTTTTAAGCTTAAAAAAAAAAAAAAAAAGATTTCAAGCAAAATCCTTTCACCAAATAAAAGCACACATGGAAACTATTTAAATAAACGACCAATTAGTGGGTGGCTGCAGTGTTTGAAATGATGGTGAGGGAACCCTAACTGCGCATTCACCCACCTTCCCACCTTCTTCTACTCCTTAGGATGCTCCTGGTAAACCCTAGTCTTCGGTACTGAAAAAATACCTGCTGTAAAACCTCTCACCCTTTTATAAATTTCCACCTCTTTTACCTACTGCAGTTTAATTGACCATCTGCTGTAAGGAGGTCTCTATGGTAGTTATATGGGACACATGAAATTTCTGGTATTTTAACAACCTCACCATGATGTCAAAAGCCAATTGGCTTGGCATTCTTCTGGGCCAACACTGGTTCTATAGCTGAACAATGTCAAATTACTGTCTGGTCACTTCACCTGTCCTAGGATACTTTCTCTTCTGTAAAACGAGATGAGAAATAGAAAAATATCAGGCACTGAGAGCTGTATTTCATAAGTGACTCATCTACACCTCTACTCCTTTCTTTCAACTTGCAGGAATCTACTCATGTGAATATACTATGTGTGCGTAGGTTAACAGCCTTTAGAAAGGTAAAGCCATTCAATATCAACTCTTGGCTAAGATGAGACCACGTGTACTACCTAATTAGTAACAAGGAGTAAGACTCTGTACTACAAAGTTTTCTTTTTATAGCCTGAAATCCCTTTATTCTTACTTCCAAATAAGTTTAACAAGTTAATTTATAATATTAAACATGATTTATAACTTTACTTATAAGCTCGTATTTGTGGATAAATTAACAAGAAAAAGCAAATGATGAAGTGGTGGGCAAGAAGAGAAAAATGCTAAAATAATTAGCTCATCTTTCTTCCATGAGGGAGTAATATCTTACCTATGCCAGAACGCTGACCAATAAATAATGCGTCATAGATGTCCTATTGGGTAGCAATTAGGAAAATCAATATCTGATATATGAGTTTTCATTACTTGTAAGGGAGGGCAAAACTTAGGAATAATTTAAATTTACAGAAATCATTAAGATGCATATCCATATCATGAAAAAAATTTTACTATATTTTTAAAGCTTTTTATTATATATTATTAAGACTTTGAAATATCCTGCTAAGTAATAATGATTTACAATCATTTGTAAAAGAAAAATCCAGTACCTATATGGACAGTAGAATCAAAATAAGTAGCTTCAGGGGCTAAAAGTGAGTCTATTATAAGCCTATGTGAGAGCCTCAATTTGGGGTATGGTTTGAGTTTCTAGTCCAAGAGGGCAGATTGGTTTTGGAAAGAGGCTAGATTAATTTTTTAAAATTTAATTTTATTGTTGTTGTTTTACATCCATCCCCTTTTTGCTCCCCTCCATCCTCTTCCCTACCCACCCACTCTAGATTGTTAATTTTTAAATGCTGGTACGATGTTTAACATGAAATTTATAATTCTAACCATTTTAAGGGTAGGGTTCTCCTAGATCTGACAGGCTAACTTCTTTGGTATCACTATTATTTTATACTCAGGTTCAGATTACTATTCTTTTTTTTTTTTTGTAGTAAAATATACATAACAAAATTTTAACCACTTACCTGGCTTGCAACCTGGTTTATGTGCCCTAGCTAAGGAATCAAATCAGCGACCTTTGGGTTCACAGGCTGCCACCTTATCCACTGTGCTACCAGCCAGGGCTTAACCACTTTTAAGTATATAATTAAGTGGCATTAAATATAGTCACACTGATGTGCAACTATCACCACTAACATCTTAAGAACTTTTTCTTCATTCCATACTGAAACTCTATGCCCTTTATACTGTAACTCTATTGCCCTTTCTCCCAGCTCCTGTTAACCTCTATTTTATTTTCTGTATGTCAATTTGACTATTCTAGGTATCTCATAAGTACAATCATACAAAATTGTCTTTTTGTGCCTGCCTTATTTCTGTTAGTATAATGTCCTCAAGATTCATCATTATTGTAGCATGTATCAGGACTTCCTTCCTTTTTGAGTCTGAACACTATTCAATTGTACATATGTGCCAAATTTTGTTTATTCATGCATCTGTTGAAGGACATTTGGGTTGTTTCTAACTTCTGGCTATTGTGAATGATGCTACTATGAACATGGGTACACAAACACCAATTTGAGTCCCTAACTTCAATTTTTTTGGGTGCATATTTGTAATTGGAGCTGATGGATCCTGTGGTAGTTCTCTGTTCAATAAGAAGCTAGTTTTGAAGAGTGATCTGTATTCAGATTTTGTTTCCTTCTCTGCCAGATGTGTAATGATGCAGTACAGCATGGGGGTTATATGAATGAACTATAGTATGGTTGACAATCTGGGCCAGGTTCTGGCTTCACTGCTACCCAGCTGCTACTCCACCTCCCTGTGTTTCAGTGTGTACATCAGTAAAGTGGGAGAAGTGGTGTTCTTAACTCATTGGACTCTTTAAAGGATTAGACACTATTCACTTAACCCTTTATCACACCTGAAATAATGATTTATGAATGGTTTCAGGGAATCTATGAACTCTTCATTATTATTTGTAAATCTTTGTGTACAAGTGCATTTGTAGATTTTTCTGAAGAGTTACAGAGTCTCAATGGGGCCCTGATCTAAGGGGAAGAAACACTACTCTAAAAAAAGTTAGTGGACTATAATTTAATATCAAGCCTTACAAACATGAGCTTGATTAAGCAGGCTTATAAAATGTCCCATGGTGCTTGGGGAAAGAGGTAGTTTCTTTGTTACCTTTGTTCTCCTGGCTAAGTTCCAGCCAAGGAAATCCCCTGACAGAAATCCCCTTTCTGTTCCCACTTACTCTAGTGCCGCGACAAATGGTGAGAGAGAGAAAAGAAAGAAAGACAGAACTAAGAAAGAACTAAAAACTCTCAATATCATAGAAAGGAAGATACGTACCTGACAAACACACCAAAATATGTGTGAGTGTGTGAGTGTGCAATAATTAACCTAACTACACCTTTGGTAAGCACTTCTTGGGGCTTAATTTAATCAAGTAACCCACAGCTTACTCTAATATACCAATTTCCTTACAGTTCAGTTTTCCAGGCAGTAAAAATACAATGTAAGGGGTATTGGAGGAAGATCAACAGAATGTATCATAGTGGGAAAGAACAGTGATGAAAATGAAAAGCCCACAAGGGTTGCAACAGAAGCAGTTCTGTCTCTTCCAAGAATAAAACTGATGGAAACACTTGCCTCATAATTAACAAAGGGCCTTTTTAAAGGTTCTCCATTGATGTGGTATATAGGTGAACCTCCCTTAAAAATAATTATTCCTTAGATTTGCATGCACTTTTATCATTTCAAAGAGCTTTCACAGGTTTCACTTTAAGATCAGCGTGGGTTTCCTCTGCTTCCCCAGCGGCTGCGTGCAGGTTTGGGGCCATGCCTCCTCCGTGCGGGCAGCCTGGGGGCCTGCTGCACTGGCACGCGGGCCCAAACCAGAAGCAGAGCCGGTGGCACTGCTCTTTCCCCACCAACCCTGGGTTCTCCTCTTGAACAGGATTAGTGAAGCAAAACTAGTCTTTGGCAATCCTGAATGACGAAATCCAGAAACAAGCCCTCCAGGCCTTGGAACTATTCTGTCACACTCATCCAGAAATATTAAACAACAATTTATTGGCTGTTGGCTAAGGCCCAGGCATTGTTCTAGTGCTGGGGACAGTGCAGTTATTCAATCAAATCCTTTGCCACCAAAGAGTTGATGTTGCAGTGGGGAAAGAGAGAAAACAAAATAAACACATACCTACACAGTATGTTAGCTGATAAAAGAGCTATGGCATGTCTACAGGGCAGCCAATGTAGGGGAGACTGGTGGGGTGTGGGGTTCCAGAAGGAGTTTGGTACCTAACTCCAGGGAACCCTGTAGCTTACTGTAAGGAATTTGGCTTTTATTTTAAGTGAAGAGTGAGACTAGGAGTCACTGGAGGATTTGAAACAGAAGCACACTGTGATCAAATTTACACGTTAATAGCGTTACCTGTTGGCTGTGTTGAGAAAAGACTGACTGAGTAGGCATGGGCTGAAGCAGGGAGTTAGTTATTGCAGTAATTCAAGCAAGGACAAGAGTGATAGTTTCTTTGTGTGTGTGTGTTTTTTTAAAGATTTTATTTATTATTTGCAGAGAGAGGGGAAGGGAGAGAGGCAGAGAGGGAGAGAAACATCAATGTATGGTTGCCTCTCATCTGCCTCCAGCTACGGACCTGGCTGGAGACCTGGCTTGCAACCTGGTTATGTGCCCTGGCTGGGAATCGAACAAGCGACCTTCAGGTTCACAGGCAGGCACCTTATCCACTGTGCCACCAACCAGGGCTCTATGTGTCCCTTTTTAATCAAAACCTACCTCTTGTTCTAGAAAACTGTTGATCTGATTTTTAAAAATCATTATAGATTAGTTTCACTCATTCTAGAACTTTGTATCACAGGAAGACAATGGGGTAATGGAGAGACTGGGTTGGAAGGAACACAAGAAGGCTGGGCATTAACAGATGCACCAGTTAGGAGGGATGCTTACGACTATTACCTTTTTGGTTGGTTAGTGGCATACATGATATCTTGACTTGTAAAAACCTGCTAACTGTTTCGAGTTAGGTGGTATCAGGGTCTGAGAGTTCTCAGATGGGTAGAAGCAGGACCTGCTGGATACCCAACCCTCCACACGCAGGGACCTCTCCAAAGGCTTGATTCCACAGCTGCTGTCTGTGGTGGGTAGAGAGGGCTGTCTTGGCACGGGAGCGTTCGTTACCTCACCTACATTCTAACTCTCCTCTCGCCATGAGTCATTTTCCACTAAGTTAAGGCATATATAATTAATCCAATTTACTGTGCAACATCATCACATTTCTTACCATTTGCCCTCACCCCACAAAATAACAAACATTGCTTAAGGCAGTTTAACACGTACACATTTCTACAACATTGACTTAATCCCTTGCTTTATAAACTGAAAAGCAAGAATAGTAAATTAATTTTTAAAAACCTAAAATCCCCCATAATTCTGCCCCATAATTGTTACTATTTTCATGTTTGTTGACTTCCTTTTATGTATGTCAATTATACCTCAATAAATCTGGAAAAAATCTTATGTAATTTAAGAGGTGGTTAATTTTAATCACTTTGTAGTACATTCAAACCCTAAGAAATGAAATATCAACAATTTTAAATAATTTGGGTGCATTCTACAGATGGAGCCCTGTCCTAGATATTAAGTATAAAAAATGAACATGCATTAGTCATGGCCTTGAAAGAATCACTGTTTCTCCTTCACCCATGTGAACCAAATCAGCAGTGTCCACAATAAACATGAATATTCTAATCAGCTGCTTATGAAAATAAAAAATACCATGTGCAACATGTGACACTCATCATGGGATAGGTAAAAACCTTATACAATCTGATTAATACAAGTTGATAACAGTAATTAATTTTTCAATAATCAGTGGACACTCTGGATGCCAGTAACTATTTCTGCTCCCAGAAAGTCAGTATTAAAAAAAAAAAACAAACCTATATTTTCCTTGAGAGAAAAACAGCATATTTTCAAACAAGGTCAAAGTAAAATGGGCCATTATGCCTTCTGAGGAGTTTGGAGGCCATGATTAAAGAGGGTGTGGCCACTGAAAGACACATCAGATGGCTTCACACCACTGCCAGCTACCCCACGGGTGCAGTGCAATTTGGTTGAATCATGGCTGCCCTGTGGCCAGGAAGCACGTGCCAGTGGTGAGCAGAAGGTCAGCATGAGGTTTGAGGGCCCAGAGCTGTTGGGGCTGTAAGTTCAAGATCAGGACAAACCACACTGTATGCTTCTCCACTGGAGGTGAAATTAAGTGAAAATGAGTACTCTGGGGTTGTCCTAAGGAAGAAAAGTTGTCAGAGGAGAGAATCCCACAGGTGTGTTGGAAAAGGCAAAGGTCATGATGGTGATGGTGGTGTAGGGTTACCATAGGGAGATGGAAATTGCAGACCCATTGTAATGAAGGTTTTATATAGGATGATTATTAGATATCAGCCTCAAATATATTTTTTAGCGCCAATTACAGCATCTTCTCTTCTCCCAATCATTTCCTATAACCATCACATGAACACCCTGCATCCATTCATTGAGGGTACTAACTTAATTAATAATCCACTAGGGCACTATACTTTCTTATATTTAAAAACAATACCAAACCAGGACTATGAAAATGAGAACCGTGTCTGCTCACTCACCTTTTCCAGTGCAGCTTGAACAACTGACTCGCTCTCTGTATCTAGGGCAGATGTGGCCTCATCTAGGATAAGTATCTTTGGGCTTCGAACTAAAGCTCGAGCAATGGCGATTCTCTGTTTCTGTCCTCCACTCATTTGAGCTCCTTTTTCACCTACTAAGGTATTAAATTTCTAATGAAAAACAGGAAAGAGCAGAGAGACAGAGGAGAGTGTGAACAAATAAGTAAGAAAAGTAAATGATAACATAGTTATGTTTTAATACCAGCTTAATCACTAGTTCAGCCTGGCTGGTTTTGACTTTAAAAATTAAAAAAATTTTTTTAAAGATTTTATTATTTTTAGAGAGAGGTGAAGGGAGAGCGGCAGAGAGGGAGAGAGACATCAGTGTATGGTTGCCTTTCACCTGCCTCCAGCTATAGACCTGGCTTGCAACCTGGTTATGTGCCCTGACTGGGGATTGAACCAGCGACCTTTGGGTTCGCAGGCCGGCGCCTTATCCACTGTGCCACCAGCCAGGGTTGATTTTTTGATTTGTTCTTTGTGAAAACAAAACAAAACAAAACAATTAAAAAGAAGTCAAATCAAGAAAGGACCTAAGAAAAATTTGGAAAGCAATAAAAGAAATGAGACCATATAATAACCAAATATTTTAAGAAGATTAATAATAATTGGAACAAATTTTCAAAGTTTTTAAAAGATTTTTAGAATACATTGATATCTTTAAAAACACCGTAATATAAAGATATACTTAATTACTATTCAAAAATGTTTATTAGCAATTTAATTAATTCATTATACACAGTCTCCTCCCTGATATCTTAAAATCAAGTATGAAAAAAAAATACTGCAAAAATAGACTTTCCCTCAAAACTTTTTTCAATTTTGGGGGACTTTTTAGGTCTTTTTAAACTTTTTTTAAATAAAGATTTTACTTAGTTTTAGAGAGAGGGGAAGGGAGGGAGAAAAAGAGGGAGAAAAACATCGATGTACACTGACTGGTTGCCTCTCACATACCCTCAACAAGAGACCCAGGCATGCGCCTTGATTAGAAACTGAACTGGCAACCTTATGATTTGCAGACTGGCACTCATTCCACTGAACCATACCAGCCAGGACAGTACATGCATCTATAACAAAACAGATATCTTTAGATATTTGAGGTTGGAGGTAACTTCTAGAACTATTGAAGAATGGTTCGTAATATTCTATTGGATTAAGTCCTTGATCCAAAATTCACTTCTTCAAAGACAAAAATTTATTGAATATCCTTTCTAAACTGTTATTTTCTAGGGTTTGACCTTCAAATTTATTTTTTAAAATGTAACCCTTAATGAGGAATAATTGAATAATTACATACCCATAAACACACGCTTAACAAAATGCACTTGTTATGGATATAGTTTTTTGAGTTTTGACAAATGAGTATATTCATGCTATCACCATTCCAATAATTTTTTTTTTAATTTTTAAAATTTATTTTATTTTTAAAAGATTTTATTTATTGTTTTAGAGAGAGGGGGAAGGGAGAGAGGCAGGGAGGGAGAGAGACATCAATGTATGGTTGCCTTTCACATGCCTCCAGCCATGGTCCTGGCTGGAGACCTGGCTGGCAACCTGGTTATGTGCCCTGGTTGGGAATTGAACCAGCACCCTTTGCGTTTGCAGGCTGGCGCCTTATCCACTGTGCCATCAGCCAGGGCCCAATAAAGATTGAGAATATTCCTATCAATCTAGAAAGTTTCTTCATGACCCTTTTCATTTCAATTTCAGAAATCCACACCCTGCCTCAGGACAGCACTGATTTGATTTTAATCACTATAAATTAATTTCACTTATTCTAGAAATTTATATAAATGGAATTAAACTATGTGTTTCGGTTTTAGAACACTTTTTATATAGCAGTGTTAGGCTCAGCAAAACTGAGAGGAAGGTAAAGAGATTTCCCATTTTTCCTATCTCCAGACATGCATAGACTTCCCCATTATCAATATCCCCTACAAGAGTGATATGTTTTTTACAAATGAACCTACATTGAAATGTTATAATCCCCAAAGTCCATAGTTTACATTAGAATTCATTCTGGGTATGATTTTGGACAAATTATAATTACACGTATCCATCCTTATGATATCATAGAGTATTTTCACTGCCCTAAAAATTCTCTATGTTTTACCTTCCTTCCTACCATAGCCACCCCCATCCCCCAGCAACCATTAATCTTTTAATGATCCCATAGTTTTGCCTTTTCAGAATGGTATATATTTGAAATCATACAGTATGGAGCCTTTTCAAACTGGCTTCTTTCACTTAGTAATATGCATTTAAGTTTTTCCTTGTCTTTTCATAGCTTGAAAGTTTACTTCTTTCTAGTGATGAATATTCCATTGTCTAGGTGTACCTCAGTTTATCTGTTAACCTACTGAAGACCATCTTGGTTGCTTCCAAGTTTTGGCAATTATAAATAAAGCTGCTGTAAACATATTTGTGTAGGTTTTTGTGTGAACATGCATTTTCGGCTCCTTTCAGTTCCTTGGTGTTTACCAAGGAACACAGATGCTGGATATGGTAAGAATATGTTTGGAATGATAAGAAACCAAGCTGTCTCCAAAATGGCTGTGTCATTTTGCACTCCCACTAGCAATATTCTTGCACCATTAGTAGAATATATATATATATATAAAACAAGTATATATATACACACACACATATGTACATACATATGTGCATATATGTATACATACACACACATAGCAACATTGGTTGGATGAGATTTCCTATTGCTCCACATCCTCGCCAGAAGATATTGCTGACAGTGTTCTGAATTTTGGCCACTCTAAATTGAGTGCAGTGTCATCTCACTGTAGTTTTAATTTGCATTTCCCTGATGACATATGAGCATCTTTTCACATGCTTATTTGCCTTCTGTATATCTTCTTTGGTGAAGGGTCTGTTAAGATTTTTGGCCCCTTTTTTATTGGGTTGTTTGTTATCTCATAGTTGAATTTTAAGAATTCTTTACATACTATGGATAACAGTACTTTATCAGTGTGTCTTTTGTGAATGTTTTCTCCCAGTTTGGGGTTTATCTTCTCATTTTTTTGACATTGACTTCCACAGCACAGTTTTTACTTTTAAATGAGTCCAGATTATCAATCTTTTCTTTCATAATTTGCATCTTTGTCATATCTAAAAAATTATTGCCGTACCCAAGTTATCTAGGTTTTCTCCTATGCTATCTTCTAGCAATTTCATAGCTTTTTACTTCATATTTAAGTCTGTGAGCCATTCTGTTAAATTTTGGGAATGATGTAAGGTCTGTGTCTCCAGTTTTTTTTTGTTTTTTTTTTTTTTGCAAGTGGATGTCCAGTTGTTTCAGCACCATTTGTTGAACAGACTATCCTTGATCTATTACATTCCCTTTGCTTCTTTGTCATAGTTAGTTGACTATTTTTCTATGGAGGTATTTATGGACTCTGTACTCTATTCCCCTGATTTATTTGTCTGTTTTTTCAACAATTCTTTACAGTAAGTCTTAAAGTTTATACTGCACTCTTTTAGCTGTTCTTCTTCAAAACTGTGTTGGATATTCCTGGTATTTTGTTTCCCCATATAATTTTTAGAATCAGTTTATTAATATTCACAAGATAAGTTGCTGGGATTTTGATTGAGATTACACTGAATCTATAGATCAGCTTGGGAAAAACTGACATTTTGGCAATATTGAATCTTTCTTCCCATGAACATGAAATGTCTCTCCATTTATTTAATTCTTCTTTAATTTTGTTCATCAGAGTTTCATCATTTTCTTTATACAGATTTTGTTAGCGTTATACCTAACTACCATGTTTTTTACCTTGGGTTTCCCTAGTGACTAATAATGTTCAACAGGGATGTTGTCTTTGGACAAGTCTTTGTCTATTTTTATTCTTATCTTATAACTATGTTGTAAGAGTTCTTTATATATGTTCTGGGTTTGCATCCTTTGCCAGATCTGTGTATTGTAGATACTTTCATTCATTTACTTTTTATTTTTTAAATGGCATCTTTAAAAATTAATTTAAAAGGCTTTAATTTCTTACTGGCTGTTGTGGCTCAGTAGATTGAATGCCAGCCTATGAATCCAAAGCTCACCAGTTTGGTTCCTAGTCAGGGCAAGTTCTTGGGTTGTCGACCAGGTCCCTGGGTGGGGAGCATGCAGGAGGCAAGCAACTGATGCTTCTCTCACACATCAATGTTTCTCTCCTTCTCTTTCTCCCACCCTTCTTCCCCTCTTCTTGAAAATACATAAAATCTTAAAAAAATAAAAGGTATTTTATCCATGGGATGTACACCTGAAATGAATAATATATTGTACATCAACTGCAATTAAAAAAATATATTTAAAAAAATAAAAGGTTTTAATTTCAATTAAGGCCAGTCTATCATTTTCAAAAAATAGTAAATGCTTTTCTAAGAATTCTTTATCTCAAGGCCACAAAGATTTTTGCCTAAAATTTAAACAAAAAAAAATTGTTTTTAGAGAGAGGGGAAGGGACGAAGAAAGATGGAGAGAAACATCGATGTGTGATTGCCTCTTGTGTGCCCCCAAACAGGAACCTGGACTGCAACCCAGGCACGTGCCCTACTGGGAATCGAACCAGTGGCCCTTCACTTTTCAGAACAGCACTCAATACACTGAGCCATATCAGCCAAGGTTTCATTTAAAATTAAAAAAAAAAAAAAAAATTTATTATTTCCAGAGAGAAGAAGGGAGAGAGGCAGAGAGGGAGAGAAACATCATTGTATGTTTGCCCTTCACCTGCCTCCAGCACAGACCTGGCTGGAGACCTGGCTTGCAACCTGGTTACGTGCCCTGGCTGGGGAATCGAACTAGCAACCTTTGGGTTCGCAGGCCGGTCCCTTGTCCACTGTGTTACCAGCTAGGGCTTCATCTAAATTTTTAATTTTGAAGATTGACAGCTGAAATTTTTACATTTGGCCTCAGATCCATGGCAAATTAGTATGTACATATGGTGTGTGTTAAGGGCCACATTTAATTTTTTTCCAAATGGATATCCAACCTTTTCAGCATTATTTGTTGAAAAGATTTTCCCCCACTGAAATATATTTGCCTTGGCCTTGTAAAAAATCAATTCACTAGCTACATGTGGGTTTATGTCTGGGATTTCCGGTCTGCTCCACTGGTCTACATGTTTGTTCACTCTTACAGTATTTCTACTGTCTTAATTGCTGTTGTAAAATTAGATATTGCAGATCTTCTAGTTTATTGTTTTTATTTCAAAATTATTTTGCCAATTCTTAGTTGTTTAAATTTCCAAATAAAATTGAAATCAGCATGTCAACTTCTGCACATGAAAAAATAATGCTGGGATTTTGATTGGTATAGCATCAAATTTATAGGTCAATTTGGGGATAATGAATAACTTTCAAATATTGAATGTCTAAATCAATGAGCAAGGTACATCCTATGTATTTAGATCTTTAAAATTTCTCTTAGCAATGTTTAATATTTTCACAGAGAAGATTTACATATCTTTCATTAAATTTATTCTGTTTTATACTTACTGGTGCTATTGGGAATGCCACTCAATTTAATTTTATCTGTAACTATTACTTAGAAATCTAATTGATTTTTTCTTACAGTTGCAGGTCTTACACAATTATAGATTATCTACAGCTCTTTGAGTGACTTTTGGTAGTTTGTCTTTTTCAAGGAATTGACCCTTACCAAGTTGTCAAATTTCTAAACATAGCTTTGTTCATAGTATTCCTATTAATGTTTTTGGAACCAATAGTGATATATCTTGTTTCTTTTCTAACACGGGCAGTTTCTCTTCTTCTCCTCCTATTTATTTATTTTTGTTTGTTATTTCTTCATTAGCCTTGTTATAGTTTTACTGATTTTATTGATATTTTCAAATAATCAGTTTTCGGTTTCAATGAGTGCTTCTAATGTTTTCCCATTTCTGATTTTATTAATTGCTCTTCCAATCTCTATTATTTCCTTCCTCCTGCTTGATTGGAGTTTGATTTCCTTCTTTTAATCTAGTTTCCCAAGTTGAAAACTTAGTTTATATGTTTTAAATATTTTTATCTTTTCTAAAATAAGCATTCAATGCTGTAAGTTTCTTTTAAGGCAGTGCTTTAACTGTATTCCAATCAGATTTTAATTTTTCTTGAAATTTCCTTTTTGAACTATAGATTATTGAGAAATGGGTTATTTAATTTTCAAATATTTGTGGATTTTCCAGATATAGTTCTGTTATTGATCTATATGATTTAATTCTATTATGAACTGAGAACAACATTTCATGTGCACTTGAGAAGAATATATTCTGCAGTTATTGGGTAGAGTATTCTGTATCTGTGGGTTCGATCTATTTGGTTGGCACTATTGTTTTAGTCATTTGTACCCTTACTTTCTGCTCATTCTGTCAAGTACTGAAGACTTCAATTAAACTTGTGGGTTTGCCTAGTTTTATTTTCAGGTGTATTATTATTATTATTGTTTTTCCTATTTTTTTGCATGTCTGTTTATTTTAGAATATGTACACAATTCTGTGTGTGATACATTGGAGAGACTCTGGATTTTATTTTCTTAAAAAATAATTTTTGTTTTACAGGCAATTCAAATATTAACTTATCACTTTGAACTTGTTTAATCTTGGTTTTATGCTTTGTGGGGAGTGAATCTGTGGGAAGTCTTGGAATTTGGCAGTACCCAACCTCCAAGTCCTGCTTCCTCTAGGGATCTTGTCATAGCTTGGTTTTAGGATTTGTTAGGGCAGGTCTAGAATCTTTACTCCTAAGGTGTAGCTTTTATTGGTGTCTCAGCTATATGCCTAAGGTATTAAAATGATGTTAATGTGATCTCTCCATCTGGCTGGGCTATGATTTCAACATTCCCACCATCTTGCTTGACTTCTAGTACCTTTGTTCTGCTCTCAGCTTTGCAGCAACTGCTTTCTGTGGTAAGCCTTGTGTAGTCTTATCCTCAAAGATTCCCACAGGATGCCCATATGGGCTTCGGCCCACACTGCAACTCCAAAGCTCTCTTGCTGCCTCTCCCATTGCTTAAGCTGCCCTGAAATTCTATCTGTGTCTTTCAGCTCAGTGGGACTGCCATGTTCTGTCTGGATTCCTGTTCCCAGAGATGTGGTCAGAAATTTGTACCCAAGCAGAATGCTCCAAATTCATGGACTTTCTTCATGAGTTGCTTTCCCTTTAGGAATCATAGTTTAATGCTTTCATCCAGTGCTTCAAAACAATTAACCTATTTTAGCCAGGCTTATGGTTGTTTATTAGAAAAGGCTAGAAAATATTAGTTAATCCTAATATATTAATGTAATGTGTATGTCTTAGAGATATCATAATAGTAATGGTATTTTCTAAGCATAGAGTTCCCCATTTTTTACCTATATGAATTAACTACTTTTGAAATGTTTGTTTAATATTGTGCTTATTCTTATTTCTCTGGATAAACATGGTTGTGGAATTTAGTTTCCATCATCATCATAAGCCAGTAGAATCTTTAATTTGTTCTTTGGATTATATCTTTAGGATTTGCTATTCTATTTATAGCTAGGGACATCTTTGTATAATTATGAGACTTTTAGTAAAAGCAAGTAGTAACTTACAGGGTATAGTTTAAGAGGCAATAGAAAGCTCCCTAATTCCAAGTGGAAAACTGATGATGACTGGTTTTTGAGAAAAGGAAGTCATTGTAAGTGTTAAAACGTCAAAGAAAGGAAGTCAGTGTTTTCCCAAACTGTAAGGCAAAGAATTATCTCAAGTCTTTGAGATATGAAGTTGTGGTCCTTATTATGATGCTAAATAATGGGGACAGGAGGTATTTACTGATATAACAAAAGTTCTTATAAGAAAAACAAAAGAAAGAAAAAAATTATGACCTATAGAGGGCAAATTGTAAAATATACCCGTTAAAATGAACTTTTTCTCGGCCTGAGAACCCAAAGGTCGCAGGTTCAATTCCCAGCCAGGGCACATAACCAGGTTGCAAGCCAGGTCTGCACCCAGGTCTGTAGCTGGAGGCAGGTGGAAGGCAACAATACATTGATGTCTCTGTCTCCTTCTCTGCCTCCCTCCCTTCCCTGCTCTCTAAAATTAATAAATAAATTCTTTAAACATTAAAAAAAATGAACTTTTTCTGTTATTTTTGCCTTCAGGGATGGTGGAATTTTATCTGTATTTTAATTTTAAATCTTATCTTTTTATATTCCATTGAATACTCCCCACAACAATTTCATATTAGATTGATGAACAAATACTTTGGGAAATGCAAATAAATGGTTTTATAGCAATCAATTCTAAATACCTATTAGGATATGTCCTTACACCAAGAATTTTAGTTCATTATATCTATTTGCAAGTATGATTTCACATTTCTTATTTTTTTTTTAAATTTTATTGTTGTTGTATTACATCCATCCCCTTTTTGCTCCCCTCTGTCCCCCTCCCCACCCACCCATTCCCCCCAAAGTCAATCCCACCTGTTGTCCATGTCCATGGTTCCTTTATACTAGGTTCTTGTCTAAGCTGCTCCCCTTCTTTGCCTCTACCACCCCCTCCCCCCAACCCTGTTCCCCCTGACCACTGAAGGCCTATTCCTTGTGTTCACATACTTGGTTCTGTTTTGCTTGTTGTTAGTTTTGCTCATTATTGTCCCGTAATGGGTGAGATCATATGATATTTGTCCTTCACTGACTGGCTTATTTCACTAAGCATAATACCCTCCAGTTCCATCCATGTTGTTGCAAAGGGTACAAGTTCCTTCTTTCTTTCTGCTATATAGATTCTATTGTGATTTCACATTTCTTATCCAATATTAGCTCCATGTGTTTCTTAAAAAGAGGATCATAGTATTTCTTTTGCTTTATCAGAACTAATCTGTGTGACATTTCCACCTTTAGCCACAAGATGGCCTTGCAAATCAACATTTGGTAGACTTTTTTTTGTCAGCTTGTAATGATGATTTTGTTTCACGTAATCTTTGTTATTTTTTCTTTTTCATTTACAGTGAGAACCAATTAGAACTACATATGATTTTTAAAATTTATCTTTCAGCGATGCACTTCTTTTGGTTCTTACCATGTTCTCTTAAAGGACAACTCAGAAATTAATCACATCCCTGTACTCTATAGAAGTTATTGCTTTGTCGTTGCATTTTGGGATATTGTAGTACTTAAGCTCTAAGCTAAGGACATAGGTTACATGGTTTACTTACATGAGGAAATTCCATTATAAAATCATAAGCATTTGCTTCCTTTGCTGCTTTCTCAATCTCTTCATTGGTCAGGCCTTCTCGCCCATATTTAATATTGTTATTAATGGTAGTCCCAAACAAAACAGGCTCTTGGCTGACCACTCCAATATGTTCTCGATAATGCAGCACATTTAAAGTTCTGATGTCATTCCCATCCACTGTGATCTGCCAATCCAAAGGGAGAAGTCACATTGTGATGCCTGTCACTGCATTGGGTTTAGAGTTGTTTTTACTAGTCTAAAACATAAGCTGAGAAGCATGGTTTTTCAGGACTATATTTTGATAAAATATTTATAGTATTTATATTGTTAAGAGACTATTTCTGGTAGGTAGGAACCAACAAAGCTTTAAAAAGGTGGATTAAAATCTCACCACATCACCTAAATATCTTTATTATAAGATCCATAAATTATATATAAATATAAATATAAATAAATAAGTAAATAAATATATATTTCTCCTAGAAGCCAAAATGTTATTGTGTAGACACAGATAAACTGATATAATCTCTGCATTTTTTCTAGGAAATATTCCTTCTTACTTCTCTTCAACACCCTGCTCCCCTACAAAAGGCAAAAATATCTTCTGTTCACTGCTATAAATAATAGCAATAAATATCTTCTCTATAGATATTGCCAGTATCTATTACCCCAACATATTCCAATGACAGAAGCCAATGTTTGATAATAATAACTCAGAGTCTCTCTTTCTCACTAACTCTGGTATTCTGTTTAGGCAAGGTTATTCTATGTAAATGCTTTATATATGAAATCATTATCCAATAACTTATTTTATATTAGCATGGATACATGAGTAGAGTAGACTGTAAATGAAGACTCAAGAAGTCAAATTTAAGTGAAATCAGGTTATTGGAAAGATTTGCTTTTAAAAATGATAGTTGAAAATTTGAGTAGAAACATTAAAAAGTATGTTCCTGTGGTTCCTGTCATTCTCTATGCCACATATAACTGCATATTAATTAATTAAAATTAAGTGCAACATTATGGGTGACAGAATGAAATGAGAGAGCATATCTTCTATGCTCTCAGAGAGAGCATAACATCTGGAAGATGTTAATCTTCCAGAATGTCTTGAGAAACTGAAATTTGTGTTAATTTCTGGGTACTACAAGTTACTATTTTTTTCCTGCATAGCATTTAATACTTTCTAACATACCGCATAATTTACTCATTTGTCTGTCTCTACTTATTAGAATGTAAACTTTTGTGCTTTGTTCACCAATGTACACCCAGCATACATTTTTGTGCTTTTTTCACCAGTGTATACCCAGCACCTAGAACAATGCCTGGCATATAGTAGGTGCTCAAGAAATATTTGTTGAAAGAAAATGATATTGCTTCTCTCCAAGTTCCATTGTTAAAAACTAAAAGTTGCCATAGCTAGAAGACCTTTGTAATAAGTAGCATTTCCAAATTTCAGTATGTGGACTGTGCATAATACACAGGTGTACTTACAAAGCCATCTTCGGGATCATACAGCCTCTGCAGAAGTTGGACAGCTGTACTCTTTCCACTGCCATTGGGGCCAACCAAGGCTACTGTCTCTCCAGACTTAATTTTGAGATTCAGACCTTTCAGAATCTATTGGAATGTATGGAAGAAAATTTCATAAAACTAGGATAAGTGAGAATATGGTTTACATATTTTCAGAAATGTAATGTAATTAACATAAAACTAATTCCTCTGTGGTACTTAAAAACAAATTTAGGTCTTGTTATACAACATTTGTTTCATGTATAATAATAACCTGCATAATTTTGGCAAATAATTATAAAAGATCTCTCATCATCTCTCTGCATGAAGAAGAAATCTAAATTTAGTTATTAAATATTAACTAGCCACAGCAAATGATATTTTCAGCTAATATGCTTTATATGAACTTCATGGCTACCAAATTAGTGAAAATTTTACCTTTCAGTGTGCAACAACTGAATGAAATCTTGCCAAATATTTTTATGAACTATTTAAGAAAAACTTTTAAAAAGAATATACTTAACATCATTGCAATATATATTCCAAAGTAAAACAATTTAAAACTTTAATGCTTCCCCTGAATGAGATTCCATGAACAGGAACCCTCCTTCTTTGTAGTGCATTTCATGGGCACATTTCAATTCAGGGGAAGCACTTTAAAATTTTCTCAAAAACTGAGGGTTGCTATTGGCATTTAGAATCCGAGGGACCCGCAACATGAGAGAAACCTCTCACAATGACAGCAGCAGTTCCGTTGAGAAACTCTCACCTGTCTCTGCTTGCATTTGTATATATTCAGCCCCAAGTATGGGAACCATTCCTTGGATTCCCTCACTTTGATCTCCCCATTTGTAAAGGAATTGGCCCTTTAAATAGCCAAACATAAAACCTTCAAAGGCCCAAGCAGGGTAAAATTCTCTAAAGGAGGTGTGAAATCAGGAACCCCAGTGGGAGGACCTCCTCTTCTACCTTCCCTTTTACTCTATAGAGTTGATTTCTGTTCTTTCCTTAGAAGAATTTGTACTTCATTTAAAATGAGTGAATTTCTTTCTTGAAATTATTTATTCTTCAGTTTAACACATAGAGCCATGTTTCAAAAGTTCACTTAAAATGGAGCTAAAATACTCAATTTATGTTAAGAAAAATGGTAGAAGACAATACTACGATGATAATAAGAAATTTAAAAAGATAGAGCTTTGAAAAGAGAATTTCATTCAAAGACTTCAAGAATAATAAGAAAGTAGGGGTAGGTAAGCTTTTTTTGATGCAAATTATGTAGAGGACATTTGTGTATTTTAAGACATTACAGGTTGATGACATTAGCAATTTTATTAATTTCATTTAATGTCCTTTTTCTGCGAAACAGGTATTTATTAGTAGATACTCTGCAATATTTAACTACTTTAAGGATAAATACACAATAAAATGAAGGGAGGAAGACAATATAAGAGACAGACACATTTTCTCAAGAATTTGTCGAAGGCTGAATGACAGGAAGGATAAACTGTGTGGTGAGTGTGAGTGTGTGTGTGTGTGTGTGTAAAATTGAAGGGGGAGTAACTGAGGCAGTACAGTAAAAGCCCTAGGAAAGGGAGAAGTGAAAGGTAAAACCTGTACATCCAGGGACCACCAATAGGTGGTGCAACCAATAATGAGATTTTAGTGTGTGCTGCCAAATCTAGAGAGAAGGGATTTCTGGGAGCTGAAAATGCTTTAGTCAGTTGAATATAAAAAACAGGCTGAAAAATGTTAGGTGGCTGATCCAAAGTTATTTGTCCATTACTGACCTTTCCTTCCTTCCTTGCTTCCTCCTTTCCTTCCTTCCCACCACCACCTCTTTCCTCTCTGTTTCTCTTTTCAAATCTTTGAACAAAGTAACTAAATATTGGCCTAAATGATTCCAGATTATCTCATAAAAAGAGATCTTAACTAGTAGACAATAATATCAGAAAACTGTACAGTTCTATAATTAATTTTAACATACCTTGACAGAAGGTCTTGATGGATAACTGAAAGAAACATTTTTAAATTCTATGGTCCCCTCTATGCATTCTGGTTTATAACCTGTTGTTGAAAAGTTACCTATAGCAGGTTTCTTGGAAGAACAAAGAGAACATTATAAATCTTCAAGGAATGAAACTGACATTCTCTAGTTTCTAAAAAATAGTTTCAAGATGGTTTTCTTTTACAATGTTTTCCTTTTTTGCTTTAGAAGTGTACTGATTTAGAAGGAAGGTTTTAATAAAACACAGTCTTCTTGTAGAAGAATTAAAACAATCTCTCTTTCTATAGCCAATTGTCTGACATGGATTTTGCCCATGTGTTTGTTTTAGTGAAGTGAGCATTTCGGTTTTTGGGTTTCCTTCTTGCAGAAAAGTTAATTATCTTTCAAAGCAATTAGAAATCTTACCTTATCAATAATCTGAAAAATATTAAAGGCAGCTCCTCGGGCTATAGTGAAGGTTTCAAAGTTAGGGGCTGCTGTTCCAATGCAATAACTACTATGGATTACACTAAAGAAAACCTATAAGAACAAAAAAATATTTATCCTTCCTCAGTTATATAAGAGAGACAACAGAATAAAGTGTATACTTGGTTGAGATTCAAACTGATATTAGAAAAATTAGGTAGGAGAGAATAGAAGCTTCTATCAAATATAAAGGAAACACAAGTTAATACGAGTGTATTTGGCCTTTTTCTAATATGGATTGACTTTTGATGGTCCCATAGTCCTGTCATAATCACCTTCTGGGAAGTCTGGGCAGGTAAACTGGCTTATGGAGGAGTACCTGCCATAAAGGACAGAAAAAGGGCAGGAGGGTTCAATCCATAGAATATTTCCAGAGGGAAGACATTAGCAAGGTGAATGCAGAGTTGCCACTGTATATTAGCAAGACTGAAAGGAAGAAGTCTCACCAGAGACTGGCCTTTTTTGACTGCTGGATTAAGGAAACTCTTGTCTCTCAGTGGAAAATTAAATTATGATTCTATTAAAATTGTAATGCTTTTAGAAGATAGGCTAGATGAATATATACTGCCATTCATAAATATAATTTAAAGGTGTATACAGATTACTTGAAGGAAATAAACAGCTGTTTATTAAAAATACTAATTTTGAATATTCAGTTTATTCAAAGAGAAAACTTTACTATACTATAGTAAGAGAAGATTTATCCAGGCCAGTTACTTTTGTTCGCAATGAGACTTACAGCAAGGACAGTTCCAATGGTATAGCCAGGTTCTCCACTTAGAATCAAGGAGGTTCCATACCAGAAAGTGAGGCCATAAGTTCCATTCATAAAGAAGTACACAGCCCCAAGAGACAGTTTTGAAGCTATAGCCTTTTTAATGCCAACATCCTTTGCATCTTTCAGATTCTGTGTATACCTTAAAAAGAAAAAAAAATAATGCAATAGCCTTTGGGGAAAAAATAAAACCAAACATATATTGTCATCATTAAAAGAACAGACCTTTGAATTTCTTTCTCTTGGGCCCCAAAGGCTACAACTGTTCGGATTGATGACAAAACTTCTTCTGCCACAGCTCCAGCTTTAGAATAGGCATTTAATTCCTTATTGGCCAGTGAGATGACTATCTGTAATAAACCATGCTCATAGTTCAACAGAGAATGACTTTGAGGTAGTAACAATGTACAGAGAATTTAATTCAGGTAGAATCTAGAATAACATAATTTTATTATTGCAAAGGTGCTTAATATCATTTAATCTAACCTCATTAGTTTGCAAATAAGAAAACCGATGACCAGGGACATTAACTGACTTTTTAAAATCTCATAGCAGTGAAAGAGCTTAGCCTAATATAATCTAAAATCTAAATCTATATATTTGTTTTCTACTAGTAGAGTTTCACTGTTTCCTCTATTTTTTCAAGATTAGAAAATGGGTATTTCTATTAAAACAATTGGTAAAGGCTTGATTTGGAGGGAGATATTAGGGGCACAGTTTTTTGGGGAGTACTCTGGATATCAGTAAGCCTAATTTAACTTGATTTCTTTTGTTATTATGGAAAAAGCAAGGCTTCTAGAGGATACTGGTCTCAGGGTTGTGGCAGGAAGAGAAAGATGATCCTGTATATGCCTAAAAGTGGTTATCACAAAATGCTGCCTTCCTCATAAATGCTGAACCCCCAAACACTCACAGGTGAGAATCTAGAGAAAGAGAGAGGAGAATATCATTCTATTCTATTAGGTGGGTCTATGACTTCTCAAAAATTTAAATCAGAAATGGGCCTTTTTCTCTAGTAAATGCACTTACTACTCCTTTGATATCTAAAGTATTTAATTTAGTAATCACAACAGTTCAATAAAAAGGAACAGAAGAAAATTGTTCTCTGAGCTGTGAGTCTATTGCCTACTCACATAACAAATTTATCCACTTTCAAAGTACATTTCCCCCAAATGGAGCTGATTTTATGTAAGATATACTCAGACAGTTGCTAAACTCAGAAGATAGCATAAGCTGAGTAATACTCATTTTATTTTTAAAACTTATTTTTAAGCCCTGGCTGGTAGCACAGTGGATAGGCACCAGCCTGCGAACCCAAAGGTCACTGGTTCAATTACCCAGCCAGGGCATATAACCAGGTTGCAAGTCAGGTCTCCAGCCAGGTCCGTGGCTGGAGGCAGGTGAAAGGCAATCATACATTGATGTCTCTATCCCTCTCTCCCTTCCCCTCTGTCTGGAAATAATAAATAAAGTCTTTAAAAAATTATTTTTAAAGACAATCATTTCTATAATATAACACTATTATAGAAAAGTAGCACCTAGCAAACAGCCTTGTACATAGTGAGGATAAAATTAAATTAAATAGAAAGAAGCTATAACTTAGATTCCCCATTGCTGTTTTATTTATTTATTTAAAACTTTACCTTCTAGTTTTTGTTTTTTTTTTTTAAAAAGATTTTATTTAGAGAGAGGTGAAGGCAGGGAGGAAGAAAGGGAGAGAAACACCAATGTATGGTTGTCTTTCACCTGCCTCCAGCTGGGGACCAGGCTGGAAACCTCGATTGCAATCTAGGTATGTGCCCTGACTGGGACTCAAACCATCCACACTTGGTTTCACAGGCCAGGCCTCAATCCCTTGAGCCACACCAGACAGGGCTTGCTGTTCCTTTTAAACAAGTTGTCCACTTCACTTGCCTGGGAAGTTTAGTTAAATATCTGATCTTAGTAACATACGTATAGGTAATCTTTTTCCTGGGAGGTCCTCATTTTGAATAAGCTAGGGATGAAGATTTTGACAAGGGTTACCAGGTCAACACTAGAAGTCACACTAAATGAAGATTTGTTGTCTAAATATCCAAGTCTATTGTTAAGGAATTATTCAATCATAAACTTTTTATTGCTAAAAATGTTTATTTGGTTGACTTTGTATTTGTTGCAAATAAACTCAGTGAATTTTAAGGCTTTGATTTTCATAAAGAACAATTAGATTTGCAAAATTAAGAACTTTATCCATCTCCCTCAGAATACACTGTGCCTCAAATCTAGGAAATGGGTATATGCAATGGTAGAAATGCCTAAAATCTTGATTTGGAGAGAGCTTTAAGGATATACTGGTTGCTTTCAGACTTCACAAAAAGCGTTGGTTTTAAAATCAGGCTGTAAATAGTAAATAGATTAATATATTATGGTATACCCACAGTATAACAGTAGAAAAATATAATTTAAAATGCACACATATAATTTGTTAAAAATTTACATAATACATAAAAATATACATCAGAAAAAAAATTAAATATAATTCAAAACTTTATTAAAATTTTATACATCAGCCCTGGCTTGTGTGGCTCAGTGGATTGAGCACCAGCCTTCAAACACAAGTGTCACTGGTTCCATTCTCAGTCAAAGCACATACCTAGTTCTCCAGCTGGAGGCAGATGAAAGGCAACCATACATTGGTGTTTCTCTCCCTTTCTGCCTCCTTCCCTTCCCCTCTCTAAAAAGAATGAATCTTTAAAAAAAATTATACATCAAATGGCTGTCATAAAAAAGTGTGTAAGCATTTACTGTTTTAGGATTTTCTCATTCTGTTCTAGTGAAATAATGTGCAACACATTTATCTGGGAACTTAGAATACATAAGGCACTGCCAGCATTCAATATATCCATGCATAATACTTTACCCATGCTATCATTTGAAGCTACATTAGGCTACTAAATAAAGAGGAATATTTTTAATGTTAGTAAATTGCTAAAACCAACTTCACTGTAGCCTAATTACTTGAGGATAGACAGGTGATTAATGATAAACAAAATCAAAATCAAAAAGGGTATATAATGTCCCTTTCTATTTTGGGACGTAAAAATAAAAGAAATGCCTTTCTGACAAACACAGTATAACACCTAGTTCATTTTCCTGCTTCTAGTCAACACTGCATTAGCCATCTTGCCTACCCTAGAAAACAGGGCCGCTGAAGCAATTATAAGAGGAGATGTAGAGAGAGTCACCAGGGTGAGTTTCCAGCCCTTCACCAAACCAATCGCCAGGCCAATAGAAAATGTAGACATGTTTTGAAACAACAGAGCAATGTTGTCTCCAATACCATCGTTGATTTTGTTGATGTCGCTGAAACAAATAAATGCAGCAAAGTCAGTTATGTGACATATATGAAAACAAAGTTGATAAGCTACATACACATCCATCCTCTTACTCAGTCATTCGGGTGTTAAGTTCCCCCATGTCACAGCCATCAAACCAGCTGATGTCCTGTGCCAAAATGGAATGAAAAAACTCTTTTCGGATTTTCTTAGTCTGTCGGGCTGCAGTCATAATCCAAAATGAAATTTGCATGTAGCCAAAAATCAAGGCAGTAACTCCTATTCCAACATAATATAGGGTCAACCTGAAAAAAAGAAAAGATTATTGGAAACATTAGTGAGATTGAAGAGCAACTTTTTCCTTTGTTACCAATATCCCCTTTCCAAATAAAACAAATAACAAACAAACAAAGAACCTACCACAATATTTGACAAACATTTAACTTATTTTTATTTAATCCTCACTTGAGGGTGTGCTCATTGATTTTCGAGAAAAAGACAGAGAGGGAGAGGGGTAGGGAGATGAAGGAGAAAGACAGTAAGGGAGGGAGAAAGAGAGGGAGAGAAACACTGATGTGAAAGAGAAACATGGATCTTTGCCTCTTGCACACACCGCAGCTGGGGACCGAAATTGCAACCCAGGCGTGTGCCCTGACTGGGAATTGAACTGGCCACCTTCCAGTAAGCAGGATGACGTCCAACCAGCTAAGCCACACTGGTCAGAGCAGAATAACCAAATTTTTAAACAGAACAAAGTTGAAGGACTTACATTTCCTGTATGTATGTATGTATTGTCTAAGATTATGCTAATCAAGACACTGTAATAGTAGCATAAGGATAAACATAAATAATACAACAGAATTAAAAGAACAGAAGCCAACCTTTACATTTATGGACAGTATTTTTAGCAAAGGTGCTAAGGTAATTCAAAGGAGAAACTGTTTTTTTGTTTGTTTGTTTTGTTTTTCAAGAAATAGTGCTGAGACCAAGGGATAGCCAGAAGCCAAAAAAAAAAAAAAAAGGATTTAGCCCCTTACCTCACAACAGTCACAAGGGTAAACTCAAAAATGTATTACAGATCTAAGTGTAAAAGCTGCAATATTACAAGTTCTAGAAGAAAATATAGGAGAAAATCTTCATGATCTTGGGTTAGGCAAAGAATTCTTGCCTTAGCCCGTGTGGCTCAGTGGACTGAGCGCCAGTCTGCGAACCACAGAGTCACCAGTTTGATTCCCGGTTGGGGCGTGTGCCTGGGTTGGGGCCTGTTGGGGATGCTTGAGGGGCAACCACACACTGATGTTTCTCTCCCTCTCTTTTTCTGTCCCTTCTCCTCTCTCTAAAAATAAAATCTCAAAAAAAGAAAGAATTCTTAAATCCAAAAGAACAATCCATAAAATAAAAACTTGATAAATTATACCTTATCAAAATTTCAAACTTTTGTGCTTCAAAAGAAGCCTTTAAGAAAATGAAAAGACTAGCCACAGACTAGGAGAAACTATTTGCCAACCATATGTGTGATCTAGATATTTGTATCTAGAATTTATAAAGAGCTAGCAACTCAATTAAGACAAATGGCATAATTACAAAGTGTTCTAGGCTACAACTTGTGGCAGTAGAAATAACTATCTAACCTATTAGCCAATATCTGATTCTTCTTAAGAGAAGCTCCATTTTATTTGGAGTAGTAATTTACCCAGCTGAAATGGATGTGGTCATATGACTTGTAAAAAGACAGAAGGGTCTTGAGTCTCTGATGACATCTTAGTGATATTTTATCCTTAGACTGCCTAATTACAGATTTTTATGTGAGAGAGAAATACCTTTCTATTGTGGTCAAGTGACTATTACGATGGGTTTTACATTAAGTGCAGTCAAACTAAGTCTTACACTGTCTTGGTCATCTAGTTTGCCCCTTTATTTTCAAGTAGATTATAGGAGACATATCCTAAGCAGCAAAAAGGAGGGAACAAGTTACTTAAAAGTTCATACAGAGTTAACTCTTGACAGCAAAAGAAGAGGTATCATATTCACCAATAATCATCTTGGGATGATTTAGTCATTATAGTAAAATTCAGCAAGATGAGATTCAATTATTTTCAGAATAATTGACTGATAAATAAAACAACAAAGCCAAAGACCTAGCATTAAAACATGACTTTAAAAAAAATTTTATTGTTGTTGTATTACATCCATCCCCTTTTTGCTCCCCTCTGTCCCCCTCCCCACCCACCCATTCCCCACAAAGTCAATCCCACCTGTTGTCCATGTCCATGGTTCCTTTATACTAGGTTCTTGTCTAAGCTGCTCCCCTTTCTTGCCTCTGCCTCCCACCTCCCCCCAACCCCGTTCCCCCTGACCTCTGAAAGCCTATTCCTTGTATTCATATATTTGGTTCTGTTTTGCTTGTTGTTAGTTTTGCTCATTATTGTCCCGTAATGGGTGAGATCATATGATATTTGTCCTTCACTGACTGGCTTATTTCACTAAGCATAATACTCTCCAGTTCCATCCATGTTGTTGCAAAGGGTACAAGTTCCTTCTTTCTTTCTGCTCTATAGAATTCCATTGTGTAAA
>PVIW01012888.1:0-29958 GCA_004026585.1 Noctilio leporinus | reverse complement strand
TCATATGCCTCTGGGCCCTTTGTATATCTTCCTCAGTGAGTTGTCTGTTCAGGTCCTTTGCCCATTTTTTAATTGGGCTGTCTGTCTCCCTGGTGTTGAGTCGCATTAGTTCTTTGTATATTTTGGAGATCAGACCCTTGTCTGAGGTATCATTGGCAATTATGTTTTCCCATACAGTTGGTTCCCTTTGAATTTTGGTTAGCAACTCTTTACACTGTGTTTTTTTGTTGTTGTTGTTAAAATATTTGATACGGTGTTTTCTTGACTGGATCCTGACTGATACATGCATGTTTTAAAATAATGGCTCAGATTGGCACCAGCCTGCGAACCCAAGGGTCACTGGTTCAATTCCCAGTCAGCACTCATAACCAGGTTGCAAGCTAGGTCTCCAGCCAGGTCCCCAGCTAGAGGTAGGTGAAAGGAAAACATACACTGATGTTTCTCTCCCCTTCTTTGTCCCTCCCTGCCCTTCCCTCTAAAAATAATGAGTAAAATCTTTAAAAGATAATGGCTCAAATTTTGTCTTTATTTCTGTTCTCATCTTCATCCCCCAAAATAGAATACTATGTATAACTTGAAGTGATGAAGTGAATCACAGCTATTATAGCAAATTTGGCATGTGAATACATACAATGCTTTAAAAATGTTTTATATATTTTATCTCATTTTGATGCTTCCTCTTGTATTCATTTAACAAAGTTTTCACTGAGCAATTTTTATTTATAAGGCTCAGGGCCAGGCACTAATATTATGCAAATAAAAGGTATTACACCTGCAGAGGTAACTTTAAATAGTAGGGATATGTTTTTATATTTTAGAAGAAGCTTTATAAAATGTCCACTGGATCATGGGAGAAAGCTAAGACCTACCCAGGAAGAATAGTAGAGACAATTTCTGCTATCTAGAAAGTTCTTATTTAAGATATCCATGACCATTATGTTGAATTATCAATTAAATAAGATGGAGGTATGTAAAGGGACTAGAATAGTGTCCCACACTTTGTAAGCACTCAATAAAGGAGTCATAAACAGAACAGTTAAGAAATAGAGTGAATTTTCTTCAAGGACTCTATCAATGATGATTAGTGACAACAGCAATGCATTGATTCTCCATGAACCTCTGTAGTCCCATGTAATGATTCTTAGGAGAGTCCCTGTGAGGTAGGTCAGGTGCCATTTTTCCTGTTTATCATTCCCATGGTCAGTAAGGAAACAAACACTGACAAGCAGTGAATAACTTACCAACATTATGTAACCAAGAGGTGGTGGCACCAGGCACTGGATGCTCTGGCCCTTCAGTGTTGGCTGACCCTCCTGCAATGGTCTAGTCTCTTCCTTAGAGCACCCATCCTCAGAGCCCCCATCACATCTCGGTTCCTTAAGCTATAAATGAGGGGGTTGAGCATAGGGGTAAGGACTGTGTAGAATATAGAGACCACCTTGTCATGGCTTGGGACTCGGTAGCGCCTAGGCCTCAGATAGATGAACATGGCTGCCCCATAGAAGAGGGAGACAGCTGTCATGTGGGAGGAGCAGGTGGCCAGAGCCCTTTTCCCAGCTTGAGCAGAGCGTACATGAAGCACAGCCCCCAGGATGCAGACATAGGAGGCAACAATGATGGAGAAGGGAAGGAGCAACATGAAGACACAACAAGCAAAGAGAAGGGCTTCAAAGAGAGAGGTGTCAACACAGGCCAGTTTCAACAAAGCTGGCACCTCACAGAAGAAGTGGTCCACAATCCTTGAGCCACAGTAGGGGAAAGTCATTACTACCACCATCTGGATCAAACCATCTATTATCCCAAAGGCCCAGGAACTACCAGCTATCTGGAGACAGACCCTCTGACTCATCAGGATGGAATAGCGTAGTGGGTGGCTAATGGCCACATAGCGGTCATAAGCCATGAGTCCCAGCAAAAGCCCTTCTGATCCTACAAGTGAGACAAAAAGGCTGATTTGTATGCCACAGCCTACAAAGGAGATGGTACTCCTTCCAGACAGGAAGTTGGCTGCCATCTTTGGCACATTGGTACAGACCAACATGAGATCCATGATGGAGAGCTGACTGAGGAAGAAGTACATGGGGGTATGAAGTTGAGGATCCATGCAGATGAGGGTGATGAGGAGGATGTTTCCAAACAGGGCCACTGAGAACCCCACCATGACCACAGAGAAGAGAGCAAGGTCAGCTGGGCTGTTGGAGAAGATACCCAAAAGTATAAAGTCATCTGTGGATGACTGATTCAACCACATCTCCATGGCTCAGTGGCTGTTTTTGGTCACCTGAGAACATGAACAAAAATATTAGATTGACTGGAACTTTTTTCTTTTTTAAGATTTTTTGTATTTCTTTTTAGAGAAGGGGAAGGGAGGTAGAAAGAATGGGAGAGAAACATTGATGTGAATGAGAAATGTAGATTGGTTGCCTCTTGAATGTGCCCTGATCAGTCACCAGGAATTGAACTGGCAGCTTTTCACTCTGTGAGATAATGTTCCAACCAGCCACGCCATACTGGCCATGGCTTGATTAGCATTTCTTATTGACCTCTGCACTCACACTTTTTTAAACTTTAATTTTATTGTTGTTTTATAACATCCATCCTCTTTTTCCTTCCCTCTGTCCCCTTCCCCACCCACCCACTCCCTGTCAAAGCCAATCCCACTTGTCGTCTATTGCACTCACAATTTTTTTAAAAAAGATTTTATTATTTTCAGAGAGAGAGGTAGAGAGAGAGCCAGAGAGGGAGAGAGACATCAATGTATGGCTGCCTTTCACTGACCTCCAGCCACAGACCTGGCTGGAGACCTGGCTTGCAACCTGCTTATGTTGCCCTGGCTGGGAACACACTTTTAACAGCTATTTTATCTGTCACTGATCAGGCCTCAAAAACATAAGCTTAGGGACAGGAAGAGGGTTCTACTTTGTATCTCTATGACTCATCAGTAGGAGTCCTGGTAGTTATAGACTGGTCCATGTATCTTTATTGGTCAGTATTCTTACCAAGGAGAGTAGAAACTGACTTATTTTGTGTCATAAGACCTTTCTGCAAGCACAGTGTTGGCTTTATTATATGATATTTAGTGTTTTACAGTATCACACAGACTTGGTAAACTACCTCCAACAGAGCTGGACAGTTCAGTCATGAGAAAACTTATGTGTGTTTAGAAAGGGAACAAAATGAAGCATGAGCTGCTATTTATTGTATATATTTCTCTATGTTCTAGTGTTTTATCCAGCTAGCCAATCTGTTATGTTATATTTATCATGTGGATAAAGAAGTCTTCTCTAGAGTCTCATGTGAAAAGGAACAATTACAATTGGATGCCATTCCTGTCACTTACATTATAGTTGACATGAAAGATGCAGAATTAATAGGGAGAAGCAATGATTTGGTGTCCAATCCTCAAGAGTAGTGTGGTCTTCAATTATATGGCTACTTTAAAAATACCCCTGGGACACAGCAGGCCTTCTGCTCCTTCCCCTCCTCTGAGTTAGACAGCTCAAGAAAGTAAGGCTCATTGGCTAGTTCCTAATGCACTAACAGGAGCCACCCCATTGAGGACAACTTCTACTCAAACCTGACCCTCTGGATTACACATGCCTCACTTAGCAGAAAAAGACATTGCTTGAATTGAATTTATTTACTTGATTATGGGCATATATGGCTATAGAGTCTTTGACCATAATGTTACATGTAATGGGAACTATCTTGTAAATTTGAAGAAAAAAAAAAAAAAAAAGCTTTAAAGTTTTCTATTTTTAAAGAAAATAGAAAGTTCTATTTTCTAAAATAAAAACAAAACCAAAACCCAAGACAGAGAGTCAGGTGAGGTTGGCTGATAAATACATATAAGTAATATCTATTTACTAAATTATATTCAATAGAAAAAAAAGAGCCTTTTTCCTTTTTTTAAAATCCCCACCTGAGGACATACTTACTAATTTTAAAGAGAGGGTAATGGGGAAGGGAGGGAGAAAGATAGAGGGAGATAGAAATGTTGCTCTGAGAGAGAAAAATGCTCTGATCAGGACTGAACCCACAATCTAGGTATGTGCCCTGACCAGGAATCAAACCTGTCAGTCCATGAGATGATGCTCCACACTGGCCAGGACTAAAGGCCTTTATAAATTGTTTTTCTAATATCTTCCTTCTGTTTTTCTGAATAAAGGAAGCATTTACTATTTGTTTAATAAATGTTTCAATTTACTTACTGGAGCACGTCAGTGAAAATAATTTTGGTCAAATAACTTTTCTAAATATGTTATATAAAAGGGAACCAGAGCCTGATTTTATAGATAAGAAAAATGGTGTTTTTCAAGTTGCTAGAAAACAACAAATCAAAGATGTGATTTGTCAGCCTTGTTCTCATCTGCTGAGAAGAAGCAGGGGTTTCCTCCTGGACTTGTGACTGGCAAAATTCAATCAGTAAAAATGACTTTCACATCTATTTTCAATTTGCCTTTATAGTTAACCATAAAGAAGGTACAGTGAGATTATTAAAATAGACTATCTTTTACAGATGAGGAAATTGAGGCCCTGAGGAATTGGCTGTATTTTCCAAAGTTACATGGTTAGTAAATTTAGGGACCAAGGCTTGAGAAGGGACCTTTGGAATCTAAGGTCTGGATACTTTAAGTTATATCAGGCTGCTGTGGGGCAAAAATATCCTTAAAAGGGCAAGCTATCTTATTTTGGAGAAATTATTAGTTAGGTATTTCCAATTCTTTTTCTCTGATTCTTTACTCACCCAGTAGCCTTTTGATTTGTAATATGGACTCTTAAAAACTGGGAACCCTCTTGCTCAACACAAAACAGGTTTCCTGTCAGATATAGTGTGCTCATTACTGTTAATTAAACAAGGAAGCAATTAGGCTGAGTGGCTGCAACACTTTAGCAGCCTACAAGGAAAACCAAAACCTAAGCCTGTAAATGTCTCAAGACAAAGATATCAAAGGACAGCCAATCATAAACAGAAACAGAATTTCCCAGTAAGTCACAGGCTTGTATGAGGTCTGTCCCAAAAGTATTGGCCACACACACTTTTAATTATCTTGACATTGACTTGATACTTTTGGGACAGACCTCATATATGGCCAATTAAATAATTTCATTGCTTGTCTTCTGCCTTTTCTCTATAAAAGTCTCTTCCCTGATTTATAGAGCTCTGCTAATCACTTTCATTTTGATGTAGCCTGATTAGAATTTATTGTTGCTCATATAAACTCTTAAACGTTTTACTATGTCACAATGTGTCTTTTAAAACCACAGATGTGAATTGTAGTATACAAGACTTGGTGGGCAGAGTAATTCTCAATCAACTAGCCAGAGGGAAGGACCCACCAAAGAGCAACACAACATCAAAAACCCAAGTACAAGACATCCCAAATAAATGGTATAAATGGCATCCCAAGGGTATCAAGTTCAGGAGATCAAGGAGACTGCACCACCAAATCCCACAGGTCTCCTACTACAGAAGGTCACACCACAAAGACAGGAAATCAAAGCAGATCAATCTAATAAGCAGAAACAAACAAGAAAAGTCATTTAAAATGGGGAGACAAAGAACCCCCCATCAAAAGGAAAGGAGGACTCCTGAAAGCTAAATGAAATAGAGGTAAACAACCAGCCATGGAATTCAAAATAATGTTTATAGAGAAGCTCAATGAGCTTAGCGAGCTCAAAGAAAACTACAAACAACCCCAGGGGAACTACAAACTCCAGGGAAGCTATAAGGAACTTAATGAGAACAAATCAGCATTAAAAAGGACATAGAAATGATCAATAAGAGCCAGAAGGAAATGAAGAAAATACAATTTCTGAATTGAAGAACACAGTAGAAGGAATCAAAAGCAAGCTAGATGAAGCAGAGGACTGGATCAGCAAGCTGGAGGACAATGTAGAAAAATTTTCCCAGGCAGTACAACGAAATGAAAAAATACTGAAAAAGAATGAAGAGGTTTTAAGAGAGCTGCAGGACAATGTGAACCGTAATTATATCCATATCATAGGGATACCAGAAGGAGAAGGAGAGAGGCAAGGCATAGAAAACCTTTATGAAAGAAATGACAGAAAACTTCCCTATCTTGATGAGAGAAAAAGTCACCCAAGTTCGGGAAGCACAGAGCATGATAATGAAGATGAACCCAAACAGGCCCACTGCAAGGCACACCATAATTAAAACAGGCAATATTCAAAGACAAAGAGAGACTTCTAAAAGCATTAGGAGAGAAACAGCTAATAACACACAAGGGGGCTCCACTAAGGCTATCAGCTGATTTATCCACAGAAATGTTACAAGCCAGAGGGAATGGCAACAAATATTCCACGCAATGAAAAACAAAGGCCTACAGCCAAGACTGCTCTATCTGGCAAGGCTCTCATTCAAAATGGAAGGTGAAATAAGGAGTTTCCCAGACAAAAGAGGGCAAAAAGACTACACCTCCACCAAACCAGCATTGCAAGTGATGCTAAAGGGTCTGCTTTAAGAAGATGAAGAAACAGAGAAAGACAGAAAGGAACACCAGTACAAAGGGGAAAAATATCAATGAATAAGTACCTATCAATAATAACCTTAAATGTAAATGAATTAAATGCACCAACCAAAAGACCTAGGGTAGCTGAATACATAAGAACCAATGCTAACTTATGAATGCTTTAAAATAATCTTCAGCCATGGCTGTGGCACAGTGGATAAGGTGCCAGCCTGTGAACCCAAAGGTCATTGGTTCAATTCTCCAGCCAAGGCACATAACCAGGTTGCAAGCCAGGTCTCCAGCCAGGTCTCCAGCCAGGTTCATAGCTGAAGGTAGGTGAAAGGCAACCATACATTGATGTCTCTCTCCCTCTTTGCCTCTCTCCCTTCCCCTATCTCTGAAAATAATAAATAAAATCTTTAAAAAATAATCTTGTTATAAGTAGATTTTACTAAATAATGTATAGTTATGTACTTTTGTTGTACTTGCATTACTGCAGGTTAAATTTTCTTAGACTGGAATTATTTCCTAAGTTGGGAAAACCAAGTTACTTATAATAACTCTTAGAAAAATTGATTGCAGTTAAGGAAAAATAAAGTAAGAAAATATGGATGCACTTACATAGAATAGATGCTATCTTTCTTATTCACTGTTATAAAATGTGTGCTTGTTTGAGACACAACATATCAATTTTATTAGAAGTTTATGTTTTAAATATCAACCAACTGGTAGTTGGTGTGTTGAGAATTTAGTCAATCTTTAGGTTAGAAAAGATGCTGATAGTGAAGACTATGTGGGATGGAAGTTACCAACTACTAAACTATATGATTCATGTACATTGGCAATATATATATTGTCATATTAGCATTAAAATTAGATGATAGTCCTTTCAAACAGATAATGGAAATAGATATTTTCTAGTAATGAAGGCCTCCAAACTAGGGATGTTTGGGAAAATGTATTAATGCTATAGGCAAACTTCATTATTCAAATGTGAACCTACCTAATCTACCTCAACAGGTTCTTAAACAATTCAGTGGTTAGTTTAGGGCCACACAGGAAGTCAACCACAAGTTCAAAAAATAGAATACTACTGTACACAATTATGTACACAATTACTTAAAACCTCACATTAGTAGATATCATAATTTCTACTCTGTGGGGACCAGCTGAACATTGCAAATGTCATTATTTCCAAAGGCTTCAACTAGTAAAACATATGTGGATGAGAAACAGAAGGAATTGAAAGAAATAAGACCTGTGCATGGAAAAAAAAAATCAATCTACTGTTTAAGATAAAAACCCAAAAAGAATAAGTTGTAGTTCCAGTAACTTAAAATAAAACTGAGTTGTATTATTGGAGAGGGTGGGATCTGACTCAGAGACCAAATTTATTTTTTACTATGGGTTTGGCACTGTCTCAAGGACAGCTTTCACAAAAGTGAGTTCTGCAATACACCATTTGTGTTACATATTTCACAAAAATAACATTCTAGAGTAAAATAAGTTTAAAAGAAAAATGCATAATTTATTATAGCATATCTAAAATATTATCGTTTCCTGGCTGGTAGCACAGTGGATAAGGCTCCGGCCTGCGAACACAAAGGTTGCAGGTTCAATTCCCCAGCCAGGGCACATACCAAGGTTATAAACCAGGTCTCCAGTCAAGTCTGTCGCTGGAGGCAGGTGAAAAGCAACCATACATTGATGTCTTCCTCCTTCTCTGCCTCTCTCTCTTCCCCTCTTTCTAAAAATAATGAAATAAAATCTAAAAAATAAAAATAAAATAAAATAAAATATTATCATTTAACATGTAATAATTATATGTATAAGCTATTGACATATTTTAAGTTTTTTGTGTGTGTGTGTTGACTCTTCAAAATCCAGTATGTACTTTATAATATATCACAATTTGGACTAGCCACATTTTAAGTGGCTACCATATTGAACACTGCAGATTTAAAGAATAAAGAAGGCTAAATTTTTTGGGAATGAAAATAGAGTTTATTTATTCTTTTTAGTTCAGGAGAAGTCTGCCTATAACCAAGCAAATGTATGTAGGATCTGGGAAGGAAAATTATGAGATGAGATTTTTTTCAGGGACAAGAAATGAAGGAAACTAGACCAAAAGATTCCTCATAGAAAATTTTTTGAAGGCAGTTAATTAAATGATGTTATTAGACACTGTTATAGGAGTAGAAATAATTTTAGTGTAATATTTATAATGTGTGTAAATGTATTTGTGCATGTGTTTGGTAATATTGCAATTGATACTACTTTGAAAAGTAATTTTTTAAACAATAAATTAATATAAACATTTTGAAATAATGAGAAGAAAACTTTGTATTAATATGATCTGAGAGGCTGATAGTTAGGAGACAGTAACTAAATGGTGAAATGTCTGAATATGAATAAAAAGAGAAATACACATTGGTGGTTACAGAATAGACAGTGGATGTTAAGAATAAGAAAGGAAATGGAGAAGCCAAAGAACTTAGAAGCATGACAGATGGATGTGAACTAAGGGGGGCATTGCTGGAAGGAATGGGGGTACCAGGAGAAGGGGGCAAAGGGGGAAAAATTGGGACAACTGTAATAGCACAATCAATAAAATATATTTAAAAATAAAAATAAAATCACAGATGAATATTTGATCACTTATGGTTATTAAGTTCCCATCTTGTGAGTTGTTTAGTATAAATGGAACCCCCTAGAACTAGATGAAAGTTACAATTACATGTCTGATCCTGTGACACTCAGGGAGCAGCCTCCTAGTGATGCTCATTAGTTTGAGGTCTCATGACCTCAAGCCAGAGGCTTCTTCTGCCCACCTATCTCTCCTGATAACTCTAGAATCTCCATCAGATCCTAACACCTCTCCCTAGTCCTAGCATTGGCCCCAAACTTCCAATTTCCTAAGGAATATGTATAATTGTATGTTTTCCTGACACCTCCAACAGAAGAGAACAATTTTTACATGCATTTACCAGTAAAGTAATATCTCCTATTCACATCTTAGTTTTTAAAAATAATATGTGGATGAAACTGGAGAGTATTATGCTTAGTGAAATAAGCCAGTCAGTGAAAGACAAATACTATATGATCTCACAATGAAGGACAATAAAGAACAAAACAAACAACAAGCAAAACAGAACCAGATACATGAACACAGTGAATAGACCTTCAGTGGGCAGGAGGAAGAGGGATGGGGGGAAAGGGGAGGAAGAGGCAAAGAAGGGGAGCAGTTTAGTCAAGAAACTAGTACGGAAGAACCATGGACATGGACAACAAGTGGGATTGACTTTGTGGGGGAGTAAGTGGGTGGGGAAGGGGACCGAGGGGAGTAAAAAGGGGATGGATGTAATACAACAACAATAAAATTAAATTAAAAAATACTTTACTGTTCCAACCATTCAAGTTCAAAATGACCCACTTGGATACTCCCTGCATCCTATTTCAAACAGTCTCCTGGTCCTATTTATTTTCTCTATATGGAGACTCTTGCTTCTTACAACAACCTCTATGTTCATCTGTGGAGTCACCACTGTATTCAGAGCATCACTGTTTTGCCAGCATTCATGCAATGGCCCTGACTGTGCACCTGCTTGGACACCTCACAGAGTGTGCCTCTGTGGTCACTTCACTGCTCAAAACTGAGCAGAGCTCCACCTCTAACTGATTGATGCCCCAAGATGGTCTGCTCTCCCTTTTTTCCAAATAAGCCCTATGCTCCACCTGAACTGACCTCTGCAGCTAGCCAAATATGACTTCCGTTTGCCCCTTTTGATTTTGCTTAGGCTGCTTCATTCACCCAGCATAGCTTCCTCCAAACTCCTTTTGTCATAATGCCATTGTTTTTCAGGGCTCAACTCAATCTTACTTCTGCTATAAAGGGGCTCCCAACTGACCCTGTGCCCTGTGATCCCTTTCCCTGTGGCCTCCTACCTCACATTCAATAACCCGAGAGCACTCACCACAGCAGTAACGATTCCCAACAGCCTCGGACAGGGCTCCCTGCCCATTCACCTAGCAGCAGGAGGGTTAGCCTCATCTGAAATTCAAGGCAGATGATGTCACTCTTGTGACATTAAGCTATGCCATTGGTCCCTACCATAATCAGGGCAAGGCCAAGTCCTTACAAAGCCTCAATGCCAAGCAAGACCACAACTGACCCTGTACTGTGGCTGCCCTTCCCACATCCAGGGTTGGGGCAAGGGCTTTCACCTCTCTCCTCCCTCAGGGTGTTCATTTACAAGAGCAGGCCAGACACAATCCTACCTTAGGAACTTTACCCTTCCCTCTCAATGGTGTGTTTTCCGCCCAGTTAGCCTACATGGTTCCCTCTGACCTCACATCTCCTGGTGTCATGGAGAATGCCCCAGGTTCCTATATAGATGTGTGTTGACTAAATGAAACATGAATTATTAATTGACATACAGCTACAACCTCAATATCTGAGCTCAAAGAGCCCAGACGTGTGCATTACGGAACTTGTTTTTGACCTAAATAGGAGTTCACTGTTGGACTCCTTCCTATGTTGGACAGTGAATGATATAAAAATGTCTCCAGGTATTTACAAAAGACAAGAATGTCCTCAACAAATGAATTATAATCACATCTAGAAAACATTTGTTTGGGATGTATTCATGTCTCCTTTATCTCCCTACAAAGAGGAAATGCGGACACTCCACTGAACATGCTCTCTGTGGAAATATCTGGGGTATTATCCTAAACTAGGATGCGCCTGCCCAGATCCGCAACCAGGGAATCAAGCCCCTGCCCTGGAACTTGTGCCTTTGCAATTAGTCATACTCAGATGTGATGCTGGGGTGAGATGGAGGCCATCTGCAGGAGTAAATCACTGTTACTCCAGCTTTCAAATCATGTTGGCTATACCAAGATTCAACCAACTAACTGAACAAATCAAGTCTCCCAGACCTCACAGTACAAATTCCTCCTCCTGTGCTGAGGACACTTAGTCTTACCGACTGTGTGCAAAGGCATTTGGCTTTGCACACACCTTCAAGGAAATACACTTTATACTTTCTTCTCTCCCCTCACCCTGTACCACAATACTATATGGTTGCTTAATGATATTTCTCTCCCTGTCCTGGATACCTCCCTTGACCTATGACTCTGATATTCACTGTGTACTCAAGATTTCCACTTGGATGGCTACTAGGCTTGTTCCACTTAAAGTGGCCAATTTCAGCTTTTGGTTTCCCCTGGAGAAATACTTCTTCTAACCTTTTTTTCCAAATTTAATTAAGGGTAAATCTGTTTAGTTGCCTGGTACACAACATATGTTTCAACTTGAATCTTTTCTTTCTCTCTCATGTGCATCAGAAACTTCTATGCACTTCTATAAACTGGCTATTCTTCCAAAGTATATCCTTCCCTGACTATTTCTCACTCCTGTCTGCTCCCACCTGGTCACAATGTCATCACTGCTCCCTGAATGGCAATGGCCCTTAAATTAATTTGCCTTCCAATTCCTCCCTCACCTCTGCTTCAGACTATTTGCCCTGTAGTGATAGTGTGAACCTATGTGACAAAAATAAAAGTAAAGCCCCAGCTGGGTGACCTAATTGCTTGAGCATTATCCTGTACTCCAAAAGGTTGCAGGTTCAATTCCAGGTCAGGACACATACCAAGGCTGTGGATTCAATTCCTGGTTAAGCATATATAGAAAGCAATCAATCAACATTTTTCTCTCTTCCCCCACCCCACCCCCAACTTTCCTTTCTCTCTAAAATCAATAAACATATCCTTGAGTGAGGATTAAAAAAAAAAAAAACAGTCAAAACACTTCAATAATAAAGCCAGACTGCCTTGACCAGCCTTCCATCAACACCCAGACCTTCTTTCCTTCTGCTTTCCCTGGCATCCCTTTGGCGCAGGTGTCACCTGCCTCTTACTTTTATTCCCACCCAGCAGGCAGACACCAGCCTTAGGGTCCTTAGCATTCACTCTAACTTCTCCACAGAAAGCTCCCCTCTGATATTCATCACATCATTCTATCTCCTGTGCCTCACTTTCTCAGCCAGGCTTCCTCAATATCTATTTAAACTTGAAATTCTCCTTGCCTCCCATTCCTTTCCTACTTTGTGCTTCTCATAGTACCTGACAAATTGTAATGCTACATTTTATTTATATAGATTTACTTTACATCTTTCTCAACTAGAACCTATGTTCTCTGAGCCACCGTTACTCATAGTGGGATCCCAGCTCCTAGGACAATACCAGCGTATATGATGTTCTTAGCAAATATTGTTGAATGATTAATTGCATTATACAAAACAACTAAGGAACTCTTTTTGCATCTCACATGGTCAGCTTTCTTGTTCACTAACTTTATTCCTTTTCCTAGATGTTTAGTTGGTGGCTTTATCTTTCTTCCTAGAAATGAGGCCACAAAAGAAGCCACCTTGTCTCTACAATATTCTTTTAGGGAAAGGGTGACTCTATGTCCTATGTCAGTACTCCTTTCCTCCCCTTCACTGCTCCACATTCATCCTTTGTCTTCCTGGTTTCAGCCACCCTTCACCCCAGAATCACACCACAATGCCCCCAATTCAGGAAAAGGGAAGGAGAAAGGGAAAAGGTCAATTGGGTGTTAAGAAAAGAAAAAGACAGAGGCAGATCAAAGGAAGAGGACTAGAAAATGTGTGAGAAGAGACACAACACTAGAAAGTATATATACAACCCCACCACCACCAAAGAAAAACTGAAGGAGGCAGACATTAGGGGGAAGAAGTGCTGACAAATAAACAGAAATGAAGACATAGACCAGAAATCAGTGATAGGAACTACAAGGAAGAGACAAGAGAGGTGAAGGGAAAATGACCCACACTCACTTTAGATGGGTTTCTCTGGAGGAGAAACGACTCTGCAGCTACCCTGTGGAGGAGTTTCTGGGATGAAAATCACTCCATCATCCCCCACTTACTCGATGAGAGGTGACGGAGGGGACAGGGAGATGCCTCTCCAGCTCTGACCTCCTTCCTCAGCCTCCCACTTCTCAACCTCCTTATGACTCTCTAGTTCAGTGGGGCTCAGACAGACAACAGTCTCCCCTCAGCAACAGGGGGCAGAGAGAATAGGAATTTGACTTAGTCAAGGGGATGGTGGTAGACAGATAGGCTCAGAGCCATGACCTATGTATCCATTGCACCCACTGGCACCTGTCCACCTGCTATGGGCTACCCCTCAGCTCAGCTTGCAGACCTGTCTTTCACTGCCCATTAAGCTACTTAACATAGAACTGCAGTGAGGAAGGTAAAGCTATCCCCTCCCAGGGGAGTCCACAGACTTCAGCCCTGAAGCAGGAGCTCCCAAGATTGCAATTAAAGACACTCCAAAAGGGACCTTGGGGACAGAACCAGGAGCAGGCCCCATGGAGACCATGTGAGGACACCTGGTCAGGGGAGGTCACGGGGCAGCCATGGCACAGGAATGGGGACAAGTTTGTAGGGGCTCTAGACCCACACAGACATAGTCCACACTTCCCTAGTCACCCCCAGGGCCCTTGTGGGGTCTCCACCTGTGACCCCACAACTGGAGACCCAGCTGGTTCTCTCCTCACTACACAGTCCACCCTGGAGTTCAGCCTGCACCTACCATGGGCCCAGAATACTCAGAGTACTGGGCAAGATGCTGTGCTGGCTTCAAAGTGGGTCCTGGACACAGTGCTGGCCCCCAAGAGTTTATGACCCAGTGAGAGGGAAAGAAGAGCACCCACCTTCATGAGAGCCAGATGGTGGCATGGGAGCTGCGTGTTCTTTCAAACCCCATCAGATGCTTCTCTGTGATCAGTACCTATGCCCGTTGCTGTGGGCCATCCTGTGCTACACAGGTCATATCTGTACATTCTATGTGATGATGGGGAGCACTTCCTTTCACTCTCAGGAGTGTCCCAAGTTCGACAACAATTTTATAATCACTCTACTTTTAGTTTTATTACTCTGGAATCAGGTCAAATTTCCTTTTTATTTCTTTCCTTTTTCTCTTTTTAAAATATTTTCTTTATTATTTTTAAAGAGATGGGAAGGGAAGGAGGAGAGAGGAAGAGAAACATGCATGTATGATTGCCTTTCACCTGCCTCCAGCTATGGACCTGGCTGGAGACCTGGCTTGCAACCTGGTTATGTGCCCTGGCTGGGAATTGAACCAGCAACCGTTGGGTTCACAGGCTGAGCCATCAGCCAGGGCTCAGGTCAATTTTCAAAATGGCAAATTCACTGGAAACCAAATGGCCAAATAACCAATTTATCTTTTCCTTCTAATTTTTTAGTTTTACTTGACTGGTTTTCATTATATTTTCACAATGGCAATGAAATGTGTTTGCCTGCCAAGCTCTTGGGGATGTTCACTGAAGGCTGGTGTGCAGAGGAAAGGGAGATCACAGGGCTGAGAGGAGGGGGATCCAAGGAGAGGAGGGAAGGTTCAGGGAGGTGAAGGCAGACAGCAGGAGGAAAGATAGGCTTTCTGTCATATTGTTTCCAGGCACACCTAATCGGCTTTTGAAGAAATTTTCTGCTGCCATCTTGCACTCACTGCTATAGCCTCCTCCTCTGCTCACCCTCCACAACTAACTGACCTCCTCTGTTCCCTATTGGTACCTGAAGTTTCTTCTGCCTGCACATTCTTGTCATGTTACTCTCCTGTTGGAACTTACTTTGCCTGCTTTGTCTTTTTTTGTGATACATAATTCATTCTATAAAGACCCATTTAAAGTTCATTGTTATCATTCTCACCTTTCAAAGGGTCAATCTACTACATGCAGGAGCTCCTTCAGACTACTGCCTGTATAATATGCAGTTTATTTTGTTCTGCCATGTGAAATCTGGCATGTTACTACTGTTTATGTAACCTACATAGTGACTATGTAAAACCACTTGTAGATTGCATACAGCCAGTAAACTTTGAGCCATACCACCTCAACATTTGGAGTCTTTTTCTTTACCTCCTGCTGAAGATCAGATCAATCCCAGAACTCTCTGGTCAGTTCCAGGTGCACCTCTTTCCCACTTAACTAATCAAGGCCAGCATCCATGTTGGCTACTATCCAGCCTCATCCAACACATCTTAAATCTCATCTAACTCAGAATCTCACCTACCACTTCTGCATGGCTCAGGCCCAATTAGGGCTCTGGGGACTCACTATAAGGAAGAAGGTAATAGTCTTTCCTTTCATTCTTTCTTTTGTTCCTCTTATGGTACATACAGATTATTTTTATTGTTTTGTTTTGTATGCTTGGAGAAAAAAACATGAATGCTAAGGAATAGGGCAATCTGTTGACGGATGTGAATCAATGTCCTCTGTATTGATAAGGCTAAAGTTCAGGATATGATTTATCTATCTACCTATGTACCTGTCTATTTATATAGCCATGTATCTATGTCATCTATTGTGTAACATCTTTGCATGTGGAATGTCCTTCCCACTCTGCAAACTCTGCAATTCCCTGACATGGGTAGACACTCTCCAAGTGATCTTTTGTGACACTCTCATTTCTTGTTTCTGAAATTTTGCTTTTAGCCCTTCATGCAGACCACTATCAAAATCACAAAAGAGGATTTCCCAAGAAGACTTGAGATAGTAACTTTACAAAGCATTGACTTGACAAACATGCAATCTAGTTTCCTTGACCATGGACTGTGACCTTCCCTTGCCAACATGATCGGCTCCAGCTTATCTCCAAGCCCCAGTTCCACATCAGTGTCCATCCACATGCTGCTGTGAAACACACACATGCCAAGCCCTCATTGGAGATCTCTCACCTGGCTGGACTCAATGAACTCAGACCCATGAATGTCTGTAGTCAGGGACCCTCCATCCAGCCAGTCCCCATTTTAGGGGCATACTTAAGAAGGAAAATTTTACATCCCCTCATTCAGGGATCAGAGAATGGAAACACTGCTGTAGTTGAGCAAAGTTGGGTGAATAAATGCTTGCTGTAGCTTGGCTAACAAAGGGGTATTTAAAAGGAGGGTATAAGAAGTGTTTGTTATAAGATTGTTATTGAACTTGTTGTAAAAAGTAACTTCTATCTTGCTACCATCGGATTTTCTGTGAACTTGCACATTGAATCCTAGTGAACATATCAATCCTTTATCAGAAATGCAACCTCCAACTCTGTTTGACAACAGATGTGTTCCTGGTGGTGTTAGAGTGATGAACGTTGTATTAGCTTCCTCAAGCTGCCATGATAAAATATCACAGACTATATGGCTTAAACAACAAAAATTAATTTTTCCCTAGTTCTAGAGGCTGAAAATGCCACTATCAAGTTTGTGGCAGGGTTTGGTTTCTGTGTGGACTCTCTTCCTGCCTAGATGATGACCACTTTCTCTCCCCATTGTCTTTCCTTTGAGCATGTGCAGAGAAAGAAAAGTGAGCTTTCCTTCTGAGGACACTAATGCTATCAGATAAGGACTCTACCCTTGTAAACTTTTAACCTTAATTACTTCCTTACTCCAAATACAATCACACTGGGAATTAGAAAATCAACATATAAATTTGGGCAGAGAGGAAGAGTTCAAACATCCATTCCATAATAGAAATAAATGATATTTTCGACTCTGGAATGAAGTAAATTCTTTACATAATTAAGTAAAATTCACTAAAAAAGAAAAAATGTCCATTTTAATAGAAAAAATCCTTATTTCATGAAGTGTTCTAGTTTTTAAAAAACTTAGAAAATATGGAAAAAATTGTTCAAACCCAGAAAACATCAGAAAAAATATGAAGACAGCCAGGACCAAAGAGCATACAGAGAAAAGGAAAGTATGCTAAAGTGAGCTCAACTTTATGTGTGCTTTTCCCCTTGAAGTTACAGCTGATTAGTAACAAAAAGTTAAAGACCTGGCTGGTGGCAAACTGAATAAAGCGTTAACCTGTGAACCTCAAGGTCATTGGCTTGATTCACCAGCCAGGGCACATAACCAGGCTGCAAGCCAGGTCTCCAGCCAGGTCCATAGCTGGAGACACATGAAAGGCAACCATACATTGATGTCTCTCTCCCTCTCTGCCTCTCTCCCTTTCCCTCTCTCTAGAATAAATAAATAAATAAATAAATAAATAAATAAATAAATAAAAGATAACCCTCTCCTTTCAAAAATATAGCTAGGCTGTTAGTAGAATGGACACAGCCTAGAAGCAATGAGAAACTGGACATAGACCTAGTCTCATACAGACTGAAGAGCAGCTTCGAAACACTTCAACCCTAACTGATATTATGGTGGCCTGCTAATCTCTCTATCCACCAAAAGCAAATTACCTTTTGAGAACAATAACTTTCCATTTATTTCTACAGTTTTTCAAATTAGCAGGAATGCCAGAAACTATGTCCAAATGATTAAAAACTAAAAATAAGCAATGAAAGCAGACATATATATTCAAGCATTAATGTTAACAGAAGCAGACTTTGAAATAACTGCTATTTATATGTTTAAATTTAAAAAGCACAGTGGAGAATTTTACTAGAGAATTTGAATCAATAAAAAAGGTCAATTCAAAAAGTTGGAATGTAGAAATGTACAAACTAAAATTACAAACCTAATACATGGTTTTACCTGAAAATTAGACATAGTTGAAAATAAGAGCAGTACTACTAGGAAAAATTCAGGCTGAAGCACATACAAAAGAAGGATAAAAAATATAAAAAAGAGTATAAAAATATCTCAGAAGAGGGTAGAGTCAAGACAGCTATGTCATAGGCTAGCCCCATATTTGAATGCACCCATAGAAGTCACAGCGGGACATCAAAGACAGTGGATCTAGGGCCAACTTCACCCACCAGTGTGCTTGAAGCAATTGAAGCTCAACTACCACAGGTACAACCTACATGGGGAACACCCTGGAACACCTGACTGGTGACCAGAGAGAATTGTACTACATGGCCCCACAGGACATCTTCTATATAAGCCTACTCTTTTAGGACAAGGAGAGATAGCTAATAAATAACCTAACACAGAAAGATAGGTAAAATAAGGAGACAAAAGAATATTTTCAAACCAAAGGGACAAGGCAATATGTCCATAAAAAGGACTAAACAAAATGGAGATGAGCAGTCTACCAGATAATCAGTTCAAAGTAATGGTTACAAACATGTTCCCCAAAATTTGGAGAAAAATGAGTGAACCTTGTGAGAACTTCAACAAAGAAGATAAAAAAATATTAAAAAGGACAAATTAGAACTGAAAAATATAATAACTGGAATGAATGAAATATACTAGAGGAAATTAAGAGCAGATTAGATGGTACAGAAGAATGTATTGGCAAGCTAGAAGACTGGAAATCACCCAATCAGAGCAACAAAATAATTTTTTTTTTAATTTTTTTTTTTTTTAATGAGGATAGTTTATGGGACCTCAGCGACAACTTGACAGACACTAATATTTTAATTATAGGGGTCCCAGAAAGAGAAAAGAGAAAGAAAGGGACAAAAAATCCATTTGAAGAAATAATAACTAAAAACTTTCTAACCTAGTGAAGGAAACAGATATATAAGTTCAGAAAGCCCAAAAAGTCTCAAACAAGACATACCCCAAAGGACTCACAAAAACAAACATTACAATTAAAACAAAAATGGATATAATAAATATCAGAGCAGAATTAAATGACAGACAACAGAAAACAATAGAAAAAAATGATGCAACAAAGAGCTGGTCTTTGAAAGATAAAATTGACAGACCTCTGGCTAGACCCACTAAGAAAAGAGAGAACATATTCAAATAAGTAAAATCAGAAATGAAAGAGAAGTCACAATGAATACCATATAAATACAAATAACTATCAAATTTAATAACCTAGAAGAAATGCAAAAGCTCTTAAAGTATATAAACTTCCTATACTGAAACATGAAGAACTGGAAAATCTAAATAGAGTTATCAACAGTAAGGGAGTTGAAAGAGTCATCAAACACCTCCCCCAAAATAAATGTCCAGGACCAGATGGCTTCACTAGTGAATTCTGCCAAAGATGCAAAGAAGATTTAATACCATTTTTTCCAACTCTTCCAAAAAAAAAAAAAAATCAAGAAGAGGCAATACTTTCTAATTCATTTTGTGAGGCCAATATTATCCTGATACCCCAAACTGGCAAAGACAACACACACACACACACACACACACACACACACACACAGAAAAGAAATTACAAACCAGTATCACTTATGATACAGATGCAAAAATTCTAAATAAAATACTAGCGAATTGAATACAACAATACATAAAGAAGATAATACATCACAATCAAGTGTGGTTTTTCCCTGGGCACAAGGATGGTTCACACATGCAAAATTAACAAAATAAAAAATAAGAATTATATGATCATATCAATAGGTGCAGGAAAAGCATTTCGCAAGATACAACACCCATTGACGACTAAACACACACAATAAAATGGGTATAGAGGGAAACTACATCAACTTAATCAAGGCCATATATGACAAACCCTCAGCTAATATCATACTCAATAGTGAAAAACTAAAAGCTTTTCCTTTAAGATCAGGAACAAGACAAGGACATTCAGCTTGCCACTGTTAACATAGTACTGGAAATCCTAAGCAATCAGGTAAAAGAAATAAGTAAAAGGCATCCAAATTGGGAATGAGGAAGAATAATCACTTTTTTTGCAGATGACATGATTCTATACATAGAAAACTCTAAATACTCCACCAAAAAACTATTAAAAACAATAAAATGCAGCAAAGTTGCAGGATACCAAAATCAACGCACAAAAAATCTATTGTATTGAATTATACTATAAATTAAATATCAGAAAACATGAAAAAATAATTCCATTTGCCATTGCAATAAAAAATAAAATGTCTAGGCATAAACTTAGCAAAGTAGGTGAAGGACCAAAAATTATAAGGTATTATTGAAAGAAATTGAAAAAAAAAATACCTACAATGAAATGGAAAGATATTCCATGTTCATGGATTAAAAGAATCAACATTGAAGGAGAACCAAGATGGTGGAGGAGTAAGTGGAACCACACCCACCTCCTCCCAGGACCAATCTGGAGTCACAACTTAACTGGGCAGAAATCATCCAGAATAACCAACAGAACACCAGCTGGAGAGAAGCCTTATAACCATGGAGAGAACAGAAGAGGCTGCTTCATCACACCATGATTGATAGGAAGAGCAGAGACTGGAGAGAGCTGGCTGGGCTCCCTGGGCAGCAGCTGAAGGGACGGAGAAACATTTTAGCAGCTGGGGGTTCCACCTGAGGAGGTGGGTTCTAAACCCTTAGCTGGGCTTCCTAGCCTACAGCAACAAAGCTGAGAGTAAAACAGCACCTAGCTGTGAAAAGCAAAAAAGCTGCCAGGTTTAGCCAGCTTGAAAGCGAGATGGAGTTATTAAAGGGACCATGTACAAAAATACATTGGCACCCACTTACTCTGGTCTCCAGCAGAGGGAGGGGAGAGTGGACTAGAGACATTGAAGGAGGGTTTGGGGCTGTGGCTTTGAGGAGAGAATTAAGGGAGAAGCCCACGAGGTCCCAGTGCTGACCCACCCCTCATACAGCAGTCAAACCACTCTTATCCAAACCGCAGCAGCCTGAGGGGAAGGGATATCCCTGCCCACAGGAATTAATCCACCTTGCCCAGCAGTACCTAAGACTGATGCTGAACACAGATTGATTGGGTTAACAGCTGAATTAATCTGCCCTGCTCACTGGCAATGGTACTTAAGTCTGACCCCTGATCAAAGGTTGACTGGATTACAACTGAATTAACCTGTCTTGCCCAGCAGCACCTACACCTGATAGCTGATCAGAGATTAATTAGATTAAAAACGTAAGGACACAGATGAAGATCATAGATCTCCGGTAGGCTTCAACAAGCTGACTAGGGCCAGACTGGGACAGGAGTTGCTGTCACCAAGGGCAGATCCAAGAAGTAGAGAAAATGCACCTCTACACCACAGAAGGTCATACGACAAAGTCAGAAAGTAAGTCAAGCGGACCAATCTAAGAATCAAAAACAAACAAGAGCCACCTAAAATGGGGAGAAAATAAAACAAACCCTCATCAAAAGGAAAGGTGGAATCCCCAGAAAGAGTGTAAAATGAAATAAAACCAAGCACATTATCAGACATGGAATTCAAAATAATGATGATAGAGAAGCTCAATGAGCTCTGTGAGCTCAAAGAAAACTATGAAGAACTCCAGGTGAACTACAAAGAACTCCAGGGAACTACAAAGAACTCCAGGGAAGCTGTAAGGAACTTACCGAGGACTACACCAGCATTAAAAAGGACAAAGAAACTACCAATAAGAACCAGGAAGAAATGAAGAATACAATTTTTAAATTTAAGAACACAGTAGAAGCAATCAAAAGCAGGCTAGAGACTGAAAAACAATGAAGAGATTTTAAGAGAGGTGCAGGACAACATGAAACATAATAAATCCATATTATAGGAATACCAGAAGGTGAAGAAGAGGCACAAGGGATAGAAAATCCATTTGGAAAAAGTCATGCAAGCTCAGGAAGCACAGAGGGTCCCAATGAACTCAAACAGGCCCACTCTAAGACTCATCATAATTAAAATGTCAAATTTAAAAGACAAAGACAATCCTAAAAGCAGCAAGAGAGAAATAGCTAATAACATACAAGGGGGCTCTCTGACTCTTAGAAACATTTAATGCAGAATGCAGTTAAGGAAAAACAAAGTAAGAAGCCCTGTCTGGTGACACAGTGGATAGGCGCCGGCCTGCAAACTCAAAGGTCACTGGTTTGATTCCCAGCCAGGGCACATTACCAGGTCTGTAGCTGGAGGCAGGTGAAAGGCAACCATGCACTGATGCTTCTCTCCCTCTCTGCCTCTCTCCCTCCCCTGACTCTAAAAATAATAAATACAATCTTAAAAAAAAAAAAGCAAGACAATGTGGATGTATACTACATAGAATATATGCTATCTTTCTTATTCACTGCTACAAAATATGTGCTTGTTTGTGGGTATATAATATATAGATTTTATTAGCAAAGTATGTTTTAACTATCAATAACTGGTAGTTGGTAGGTTGAGAAATTAGTCAATCTTTAGGTTAGAAAAGATGCTGACAATGAGGACTAAGGTGGGATGGAAGTTACCAACTACTAAACTATAATATGATTCATGTACATAGGGATGTATATTTTCATATTAGTAATTAAATTAGATGAAACTACTTTTAAATAGAGTTGAAATAGACATTTCCAGCAACGAAGGCCTCCAAACTGATGGTGCTTGGTACTATAGTATTAATACTATAGTAAACTCTATTATTCAAATGTGAATATACCTAATCTCTACCTCAACAGACTCTTAAATAGTTCAGTGATTAGTTTAAGACCACATAGGAAGTCAATCACAAGCTCAAAAAATAGCAAAAATACTATTGTACAAAATTATTTAAATCCTAGGGTTTTTCTTTTTTACTTCAACTTAGTAGATATCATAAACCTACTCTGTGTGGACCAGCTGAGCACTGCAAGTGCCATTATTTCTGAAGGCTTCAACTAATAAAACATAGGTAGATGAGAAACAGAAGGTACTGAAAGAAGTAAGACTTCTGCATGGCCACCCCCACGCCCCCCAAAAAAAAAGAAAGAAAGAAAGAAAGAAAGAAAAAAAGAGAGAAAGAAAGAAAGAAAGAAAGAAAAAGAAAAATCTACTATCTAAAATGGAAAATTTTGAAAAGCAGAAGTTGTAGTTCTAGCAGCTTAAAATGAAGTTGAGTTGTATTATTGGGGCGGGGGGGCATCTGACTCAGAGATCAAATTCATTTTTTACTATGGGTTTGGCACTGTCTCAAGGACAGCTTTCACAAAAGTGAGTTCTGCAATACACCATTTGTGTTATCTATTTCACAAAAATAACATTCTCAAGTAAACTAAGTTTAAAAAGAAAAATGCTTAATTTATTACAGCATATCTAAAATACTATCATTTAACCTGCAATAATTATATGTATAAGCTATTGACATATTTTAAGTTTTTTGTGTTAACTCTTCAAAATCCAGTATGTATTTTATAGTATATCGCAATTTGGACTAGCCACATTTTAAGTGGCTACCATATTGAACACTGCAGATTTAAAGAATAAAGAAGACTAAATCTTTTGGGAATGAAAATAGAGTTTATTTATTCTTTTTAGTTCAGGAGAAGTCTGTCCATAACCAAGCAAATGTATGTAGGACCTGGAAAGGATAATTAAGAGATGAGATTTATTTTTAGGGATAAGAAATGAAAGAAACTAGACCAAAATATCTCTAATAGAATTTTTTGAAGGAAATTAATTAAATCATGTTATTAGACACTGTCACAGAAGTAGGAATATTTTTTCTAGTGTAACATTTGTAAAAATATGTACGTGTGTAAATGTATTTGTGCATGTGTTTGGTAACATTGTGATTGATATTACTCTAAAAAGTAGTTCTTTAATGAATTAACATAAGCATTTAGAAATGAAAAGAAAACTGTATTAATATGATTTGAGAGGCTGACTTATAATAATTAAATGGTGAATTGTCTGGATATGAAAAACAAGAGAAGTACACATTGGTGGTTACAGAATGGACAAGGGGCTGTTAAAAATAACAGAGGAAATGAAGAAGCCGAAGAACTTATAAGCATGACACATGGACATGAACTAAGGGGTGGGGATTGCTGGAGGGAATGGAGGGTACTGAGTGGAGGGGGGCAAAGGGGGAAAATTGGGAAAACTGTAATAATGAAATCAATAAAATATATTTTAAAAAAGAATCAACATTGTTAAATGCCTATGTTACCTAAAACAATACACAGACTTCATTCAATTCCTATATTAATCTCAATGCTATTTTTCAAAAAAATATAAGCAAGTATCCTCAAACTTGTATGAAACCACATATGAATAGCCAAATAGCCTTGAATAGCCAAAGCAATCCTGAGGTGGAGGGTGGAATAAAATAAAAACAAAGTGAGAGCTATCACAGTCCCTAACTTCAAATTATACTATAGAACTACCATAATCAAAACAGCCTATCTTTACCAGAAACACTGAAATATGGACCAATAGTATAAAACTGAGGGCTCCGAAATAAACCCCCATGTATATAGGCAACTAATTTTTAACAAAGAAGCTAAAAATGCACAAGGAAGAAAGGAAAGTCTTTTCAATAAATGGTGGGAAATCTGGAAAGCTACATGCAAAAGAAATAAACTAGACTGCTATCTGACACTACACACAAAATTAATACAAAGCCAATTAAAGACTTGAATATGAAACCCCAAAGAATAAATTATCTAGAAAAAAATGTAGGCAGTAAACTTATGGACATTTTATCAGAGGGGTTTTTGTGAACTTGGCCCCAAAGACAAAGGGAATAAAGAAAAAAATAAATGCATGGGACTATATCAAACTAAAAAGCTTCCACACAACAAAAGATACTATCAACAAAACAAAAGAAAACCACTTACTAAGAGATGTTTGTAAACAATTCACGCTACAAGAGGCTAATTTCCAAGCCATATAAAGAACTCATACAACTTAACAATAAACAAAACAATCTTATTAAAATGGGCAGAGGTCTTGAACAGATGCAGCTCGATTTTCTGGAACTTCTGGTTGTTTCCAGTTTTGAGATGGTTGTATTCCTTCTTAGTTGTGAATGGAGATGCAGCATGTCTCTCTATGCCTCCATCTTGGCTGGATACTTTACCATTCTTAACATCCCCTGTCTATTTTGTACATACCAATTATGCTTTTTAAAATTATTTTATTGTTGTTGTATTACATTATCCCATTTTCCCTCACTGCTCCCCTCCCTGCCCCACCCTCTATCCTCTGTCCCATGGCAATTGTGCTTTTTAATCTCTCTCATTCTTCCCCTTCCCACTCCCAGATGATAGACCTCCAAATGATCTCCATACCTATGATTCTGTTCCTGTCCTGGTTGTTTGTTTAGTGAGTTTGTTTTTAGATTCAGTTGATAGTTGGGAGTTTGTTGTCATTTCACTGTCATAGTTTTGATCTTCTGCTTTTTCTTAAGTCGCTTTAACATTTTATATAATAATAGCTTGGTGATGATGAACTCCTATAACTTTATCTTGCCTGATAAGCACTTTATCTGCCCTTCCATTCTAAATGATAGTTTTGCTGGATAGAGTACTTTTGGTTGTAGGTCCTTGTTTTTCAGCCCTATGAATGCTTCTTGCTTGCAAAATTTCTTTTGGAAAATCAGCTGAGAGTCTTATGGGAACTCCTTTGTTCCCATAAGCAGGTAACTCCGAAGCAGGTAACTCTGCTTTTCATTTGCTGCTTTTTAAGATTCTCTCTTTAACCCAAAGGTGGCTGGTTCAATTCCCCAGTTAGGGCACATAACCAGGTTGCAAGCCTGGTCTCCAGCCAGGTCCTTAGCTGGAGACAGATGAAAGACAACCATAGTACATTGATGCTTCTCTCCCTTTCTTCCTGCCTTCTCTCTCAAAATAATGAATAAAATCTTTAAAAAAAAAAAAAGAAAAGAAAAAATTCTCTTTATCTTTAATCTCTGCATTTTAATTATGATGTACTTAGTGTGGTCTTCTTTGTGTCCAACTTGTTTGGGACACTCTATGTTGGACTTGTATGTTTATTTCCTTTGCCAAATTAAGAAAGTTTTCTTTCATTATTTTTTCTTGCTCTTTCTCTTCTCCTTCTAGCACCCTTATGACTTGGACGTTGGTTTGTTTAAAGTTGTTGAAGAGATTCCTAGGCCTGTATTTGTTTTTAAAAATTCTTATTTCTTCTTTCTGTTTTGGTTGAATGTTTATTTCTTCCTTATGTTCCAAATCATTGACTTAAATCCCAGTTTCCTTCCCTTCATTGTTGGTTCCTTGTAGATTTTTCTTTCTTTCAGTTAGTGTAACTGTCATTTCTTCCTTTAGGTTGTTGCCACACTCAATGAGTTCTTTGAGCATCCTGATCACCAGTGTTTTGAACTATGTATCTGATAGGTTGGCTATTTTGGGTTCACTTAGTCTTTTTCTGGGATTTTGCTCTATTTTTGCATCTGGGTCATATTTCTTTGTCTCTTCAATTTGGCAGACTCCCTGTTTGTTTCTGTGTATTAGGTAGAGCTGCTTTGACCCCCTGTACAAGACAGATGTAAATGGTGTGGAATGAATCCTTAGGTATTTGCCAAGGCAGAGCAATCCACTTTACCACTTTGTAGTTCTGTGTGGGGGAGAGGGGATTGTGCTGCTGCCTGACTCCTGGGGGTTTGCCTGGCACTTGGTCATTTCTAGTCACTTCATCCACTCCACATATTCGACTGGTGCCCTTCCAGCTGTTGCCCTGGTGTTGAATTCCAGAGTGGATGAGTTTGTGTACATTTTAAGTTTGTGCAGGTCTTCTAAGTGAAGTTTTCTGAAAATCCAGCAGTTTGTTCCATTGCCCCAACCCTCACAGGGCAGCTAGAAATTATAGGAATCTATCTTCCCAGTGCTAGCACCCTGGGCTCTGTGATCTCTTGCTCCCAGGTAACCCTCCTGATTTTTATCCTCCACACATGAATGTGGGGCCACCCATGCCTGGTCCACCTATGATGCCACCTCTCTGCACCATACTGCAACTCTTCTCCTCTCTACCCCAACTCCACATCTCTGCCCCTCCCACCTGTCTGAATGAATGTGGCTTCTTTAAATTCATAGTCTGATTTTCTAAAAAAGTTCTGGGTATTACATGTTTTGAGATTTAGTGATAATTCCTTTTTGTGGTTGTGTAAGGAGGTGAAGCTTGTTTACCTACATGTCCATCTTTACCAAAAGTCCCTAATTTTTATTTTTCAATTACTGTTTACTTTCAGTATTACTTTGTATTGATTTCAGGTATACAGCATAGTGCTTAGACAACATATACTTCACAAAGTGTTCCCCACGTCCCTCCCTATATTCCATTACCCTCTTGGTATCATTCATATTTATCTATTAACTACATTTCCTATGCTGTACTTTATAACCCCATGACTATTCTGTAATAATTAATTTGTATTCCCTTCCTGTCTTTCACTCAATCCCCCTTTTTTCTGTCAACTACTAGTCTGTTCTCTGCCTGAGTCTGTTTCTATTTTGTTTGTCTATTTCTTCTTTAGATTCTACATGTAAGTGCAATCATGTGGTATTTGTTTTTCTCTATCTGATTTATTTCACTGAGCATATCCTCCAGGTTCATCCATGCTATCACAAGAGATAAGATTTCATTCTTTCATACGGCCAAGCAGTATTCCATTGTATAACTGATCTGTCTGCATTTTTAGTACAAAAAGGTAAATTTATCATTCTTTTCTTTTTAATAACTTGTTAGTTATACTTTATTTTTCTTTTTCTTTGAGTGGCAACATAGAAATTACAACCTGCCTACTTGACTTACTAGTGCGTAATATATAAATAAATCATTAAAAAATGTATTTTCTTGATTTTGCTATTACAGTTGTCCCATTTTTTTCTCCTTTGCTGCCCTACCCAGTATCCCCCATTCCCTTCAGCAATGCCCCCTTAGTTCATGTCCATGTGTCATGCATATAAGTTCTTTGGCTTCTCCATTTCCTTTATTATTCTTTTTTAATATTTTTTGTTGTATTACATCCATCCCCTTTTTGCTCCCCTCTGTCCACCTCCCCACCCACCCATTCCCCCCAAAGTCAAATCCACCTGTTGTCCATGTCCATGGTTCCTTTATACTAGGTTCTTGTCTAAACTGCTCCCCTTTCTTGATTCTGCCTCCCCCCTTCCCCCAACCCCATACCCCTGACCACTGAAGGCCTATTTATTGTATTCATATATTTGGTTCTGTTTTTCTTGTTGTTAGTTTTGCTCATTATTGTCCCGTAATGGGTGAGATCATATGATATTTGTCCTTCACTGACTGGCTTATTTCACTAAGCATAATAATCTCCAGTTCCATCCATGCTGTTGCAAAGGGTACAACTTCCTTCTTTCTTTCTGCTATATAGAATTCCATTGTGTAAATGTACCAAAGTTTATTGATCCAATCATCATCCACTGATGGGCACTTAGGTTGTTTCCAGCACTTGGCTATTGTAAATAGTGCCACTATGAACATAGGTGTACATAGGTTCTTATGAATTGGTGTTTCAGGATTCTTTGGTGATAGTCCAAGTAGTGGAATTGCTGGATCAAAAGGCAGTTCCATTTTTAGTTTTTTAAGGAAACCCCATACTGTTTTCCACAGTGGCTGCACCAGCCTACATTCCCACCAACAGTGTACGAGGGTTCCCTTTGCCCCGCATCCTCACCAACACTTGTTTGTTGATTTGTTGATGATTGCCATTCTGACAGGTGTGAGGTGGTATCTTACTGCGGTTTTAACTTGCTAGTCTCTGATGACTAGTGATGTTGAGCATTCTTTCATATGCCTCTGGGCCCTTTGTATATCTTCCTCAGTGAGTTGTCTGTTCAGGTCCTTTGCCCATTTTTTAATTGGGCTGTCTGTCTTCCTGGTGTTGAGTCGCATTAGTTCTTTATATATTTTGGAGATCAGACCCTTGTCTGAGGTATCATTGGCAATTATGTTTTCCCATACAGTTGGCTCCCTTTGAATTTTGCTGATATTTTCTTTAGCGGAACAGAAACTTTTCAATTTGATATAGTCCCATTTGTTGATTCGTTCTTTGATTTCCTTTGCCCTTGGTGAAGTATCAGTAAACATATTTTTGCATAGGCTATACAAAAGTTTACTGCCTATATTTTCCCCCAGGACCTTTATGGTGGCACTGCTTATGTTTAAATCCTTTATCCATCTTGAGTTGATTCTGGTGTATGGTGTAAGTTGGTGGTCTAGTTTTATCTTTTTGCATGTTGCTGTCCAGTTCTCCCAACACCATTTGTTGAAGAGACTTTTACTCCATTTGATGTTCCTTCCCCCTTTGTCAAATATTAGTTGACCATAGAGTCCTGGATTAATTTCTGGGCTCTCTATTCTGTTCCATTGATCTATATGTCTATTCTTATGCCAGTACCATGCTGTTTTGATGACAGTAGCCTTGTAGTATTGTTTGAAGTCCGGGATTGGGATTCCTCCTACCTTGCTCTTCTTTCTCAAGATTGTGGTGGCTATTTGTGGGCATTTTTGTCTCCATATAAATTTTTGAAGTATTTTTTCTATTTCTGTGAAGTCTGTCATTGGTATTTCAATTGGGATTGCATTGAATCTGTAGATTGCTTTGGGTAGTATGGACATTTTAATGATGTTAATTCTTCCCATCCACGAACATGGTATATGCTTCCATTTATTTGTGTCTTCCTTGATTTCTTTCTTCATTGGTCTGTAGTTTTCTGAGTACAGGTCTTTTACCTCCTTAGTTAAGTTTATTCCTAGGTACTTTATTTTTCTTGTTGCTATGGTAAATGGGATTTTTTTTTGCTTCTATTTCTGTTGTTTCATTATTGGTATACAAAAATGCTTTTGATTTCTCGATATTGACTTTATACCCAGCTATTTTGCTA
>PVIW01012887.1:0-29959 GCA_004026585.1 Noctilio leporinus | reverse complement strand
AGAATCAGCACATAAGAAACAAATATTAACAGGACATCTAAAACCACTGTTGATATTATTACAAAAAGCCCATACCAGATGTTCACTTGAATGTCACTACAAGCATATTTGGCCAAGCCAATGTGTTCACAATAGGTATGTGGAATGATATTATTTTGGCAGAAAGTCAACCTTTTCAAAAGAAATATTATGGGAAAAATTGTAAAGTAACTTCTCAAAAAGATGATAACACCAATTTTCCCAATCAGTGTCTGTGTAATAATAGAGGTATACCTCAGTGGGTAGCATATGGCAATGTAGCGGTCAAATGCCATCACCAGCAAGATCCCTGACTCAGAGATAAAAGTGCAGTGGATGATGAAGAGCTGAGTGATGCAGCGATTCAGGGAGATCTCCCCAGCATGGAACCAAAAGATGGCCAAGGCCTGAGGCACTGTGCACGTGGAGAGGATAATGTCTGCAATGGACAGCATGCACAAGAAGAGGTACATGGGTTCATGGAGGCTGCCCTTTGTGATAATCATGATAATCAGACTATTCCCAAGCAGGGCGATGACATAGGAAATGAAGAAGGGGATGGAAATCCACATGTGCTGGTTCTCTAGGCCTGGGATGCCCATCAGGTAGAATACCATGTGACTAACACCAGTGTGGTTTAAGGTAGCCATGTTTGGGGAGACCACCAGAGACATCACTTCTTATTCACAGACACAGAGAAGAACACAGTATTTCCTGTAATATTCTTTCTGATGGCACCAAGAGCTCTTGGCATATTCCACACTTACATCTTCTTTGAACATGCAAATAATAAGAAGTATAACAGGTCAATAGATTACACTCTGCCTCAGTGAGTGATAATGTAATTAAAAGGTATACATCCTAGGGGGACAGAGGGGAGCAAAAAGGGGATGGATGTAATACAACAACAATAAAATTTAAAAAAAAAAAAGGTATACGTCCTGCCCTAGCTGATGACACAGTGAATAAGGCACCGGCCTGTGAACCCAAAGACTGCTTATTCAATTCCCAGCCAGGGCTCATAACCAGATTGCAAGCCAGGTCTCCAGCCAGGTCTGTAGCTGCAGGCAGGTGAAAGGCAACCATACATTGATGTCTCTCCTTCTCTGCCTCTCTCCCTCTCCCGCTCTCTAAAAATAATAAATAAAAAATCTTTAAAAAGGTATAAATCTTCCCCCAATAGAGAATTGTGAAAAGACAAAGGAAATTATTCTACGTATCTGGGAAGACTGTAACAAATGTTTTTTTAATGTGACTTGAACTTGATTTTTTGGTGGGTATTTTATCATAAGGAGAAGAATAAAAAGAAAGGGATGCAACAAAAGAAACAAAATCAATGTATAGCATGTTCATGAAACAGTATTTGTTCTGCTCCAGGTAGTTATGCATAGGGAATACTGAAGAAAGCAGGGCAATGTTATTCAGGTAAATATGGTCTAATTGATGAAAATGATATTTGAAATCTCTCTGATTTCACCATACAATTTGCTCATTTGCAAAGAGGGTGGAGGGAACTTTAAGAGGCAGTTTGGACAGGGTCTGTGTGCCTGAGGTGAGGTGCTGCTCATGCTCACACCTTAAGGCACTAAGTTTATAAATGACTGAAATTGGAAAGTAAGACATTATTGCTGGGAGGAGATGTGCATGATATTTGGTCACTTTTTCTTCAGATGGAAATTCTATCATTTAGTTCTTAGTGTACATTCATTCATTAACTCTGTCATTTAGGAAGCAGTAACTATTTGTCAGGCACCATATTACAAACTGAGGATATAGGGAAAAAATGAGAATTTGACAGAGTCTTATGGACCTATGATTTGAAATAACAACAAATTTGCAAGCAGATAGCTTGAAGAGTTGAAGACCAATGTTAATTCCCCCTAATAAAATAGTATTTTTAAAATATCTAGTTCTGCAGCTAAGTTATATCTCATGCTCATTAATATTATTTCTTCTACTCCACTTACCCATTTGGTTCCCATAATTTTTCTTTCCTGGAAAGAAAATCAGCTCCAGTTACCATCCTCCAGTGCTAGAGGAACATGTTCTGCTATCAGAATCATCTGTCAAAGGGGTCCAATCAGCTGGCCTATGTTAGGGCACTGTCTCCCATAAAGTGTATAACTACTTTATTAAAAAGTTCTCTCCAGTGAGGGCAGTTAACCCCCTGCATGAAAAACAGTAGAATGGCACCAGAGGGACATGAAGGCTGGTGTGTGCACCACACACTGGATTGGGAACGTAAAGGAGAAAAATGGCAAGAAGGAAGAGGCCACAGAAAATACAAATCAACAAATGCAGAGCTAGAAAGGAGAAAAGATAGTGGAAGCCGGTGATGGCCATATGTTTGAGGAAAGGAAGCAGCAGAGGAAGTTTTATTAACTGAAGCCACAGAGAGAAGCTAGGTAGCTCAGAGGGTTGAGGATTAGCCTGTTTAGATGGTCTCCTGGCCAAATTAGAATGACTTTTATCTAACTCGAGTTTATCTAAAAAGCCCAATCAATTCTCCTCCCCCATGTCCTGGTTTACTTCCCAAATCCAGCACAGATCTTTGTCATTCTCAGCACTCTTCTCATATTTGCCAAGAGGAGCCTGCAGTCTAATATCTTTTCTGTTTTTTCATGCCCAGTCTAATTATTAGAATACTTGTCATATATTGGATTACTTCTCTTTATTTGCCACTGTTTATTAACCTCAGCTATCCATATATTCTTAACCTCCCTTCCCACACCTTACCCTTCCCTTCAGCTGTAATCAACCAGACAGGTGCCTTTTGTCTTTCCCATTCTGTGTTCATACATATCAATAACATCCAAGGATCCTGTGCCTCTGGCCTGTCTTGGACATACCACCAGCTCAGTCCATACCCTGATCCTGAAATCACCCCACCCACAGATGTCTACTTCACTCACCAGTTTTTACTGGGTCTTCTGAAACAGATGTGAGATTACAGATGAAAATCTGTTTCTTGGGGCCAGGAAGTTGGGCTACTTATTCTCATTCACAAGAGCTTGAAGGAAGCACTTGCATCAGTTCCCCAAGGGAACTGATGTCTCCACCAGCCTCACCCTCTTCCCAAATGGCCTTGGTCCCAGATATGTTTCCCTCTTGCCTAGAACTTCTATTTTATCTCCTCACACGCTCTGAAATCCATTCCACGCCAAGTGTTTATGTTTTACAACAAAAAAACCCTCTCCCATCTAAACTAGCTTTGTTACAAGCCTGTTTTAATACCTACATTAGCACTCAATATTGAATTAAATTAATATTAATGTTATTCCCAATTTATATTAATGCATACAATTAATATGCACATGATTTTCAATTTTTCATTTTTCATGTAAAGGATGTTGCCATTATATTCATCCCTGGAGTAATAAGATTCAGGTTTATATTCATAAATAATGAGTTTTAATTATAGGGTATATAAATGTCTGTGCACAATCTGTACAAGATATGTGACTCCTGGCATTTGTGACATATCCTTAGCTCATTTGCCTGCCTCTTATATTACTCCATTTGGCACTTGGCCATCAAAACTCCATATTTATGGTTGCTGGAAAAAAATTATTATGTCTTTTTATAGTCTTTTATAAGTATTTTATCTAAATTTTTCTCATCCTGAATGTATTCATAAATTTTTTTCAACCTGGAAATTACTTCATATTCTGATTATAAAAGTAGTATTGTATCTTACTTTTTTTAAATAAAGACAGGAAGAACAAAGTAATTCCACCTTTAGAAAAAATTATGTTTCAAAAAAAAAGAAAAAGAAAAAAATATGTTTCAATATAATTACTACAGGGATTTTATCTCAGCTAGTCTTCTATACTTTACGCTCCTCTAAAAATCTTACTAAGTTACTTTTAATTAAATAATTATATAAGATTAATGCATTTTATTTCTTTATACATATCTTTGCGGCTATAATTAGCGCATTTGTTCACCTCACACTCAATAAGGGGTGCAATGAGCATCTATTAAGACAGAAGCATGTACAGATTTCAGAAGTAATCAGATTCTGTGAGAAGCCTATTGTTTTTGACAATCTCAGGACACAGTTCTGCTTTGTACACTATTTCATAGTCAAACAGGTGATATTTGCTGAATTTGCATTTCTTAGAAATTCTAAGATCAAGTTGTAATATTTCCAAAATGACCAATATGTGATCAGAAATGAATTGCACTCTCTTATAAAGTTAAGTCCACTTCTCTTTTCTGTGTCAATAGGTCTAATTAATAGCCATAATTGTCATGTGGCAAGTAAATTCCTGATAACTCATTGGCTGAAGCTTACATATGAAAACTCTGAGCAGTTAAATCCTGGAGAAATACTATAGATCTAAACAGCTTACATTACTCTTTGAATGAGTCTTCTTAGACCCTGAGTGGCACAAATTATCTTATAAAACTAATAATTCACTGGTATAAAATTTCAGTGATATTAAATAAATAAGTTATAGATATCTACTGTATACATTATGCCCATTAATAGCAATAAATACTGTATTGTGCATTTTAAAAGCTTTTAAGAGGGCAGATCTCACATTAAGTGCCTTACCACAGTAAAATAAACTTGAATATAAAAGGTTTCCAAGGCAATGACAGGGTGGCAAAAGGAGGTAAAATAGAGTGGGACAGGAGAAGTCTCAGGGTCTAAAGAATTTTGCAGGTCTAGGTCAGAGACCAACCATCTGAGGACTAGAATGAACAAGGTATATGTCACAGATGTCAGCAAGCATTTATGATCTGAAGTCATCAGGCAGTTATCTGTGTAATTAAGGACTTCCTACTTACTAGTGCCTTGGTACTGCACCCATGCCTAGAGCTAGAATCAGCCTTTGGAGAGAAAGGAGGAAGGGAGCCACCCTAAACTGACTGAGAACTTCTTGAATTGACAAGATTACATTATTTAAAAATAACTAGTTTGAACTTTTGACATTAGGTTGGAAAAGGCCTTAATATAAAAACCTTATTTTGATTTTATTTTCATTTTGAAAATGAAAATAAACAAAAACTGTATTTAATGTGAACTATGTTTAGCCTTGTATCCAAGCATGCAATTTCAGAGGTCAACTGCCCAAGTTCACATCCAACCTCCACATTAGTAACTGCAGAGGTACGTTAGGTAATCTTTCTATGCTTCAGTTTCATAACCTGGAAACTAGGATAATAAAACCTACAGAGGATTGTTATTAGGATTAAAAGTTAATACATGCAGAGTGGTCTACCCACAATAATCACTTAATAAATATCAGTTATATACAGGGGTTGGCAAAAATAGGTTTATAGTTGTGAAAACACAAAACACAGATTTCATTCATTCATTTCTTTTTCTTTTAAGATTTTATTTATTATTTCCAGAGAGAAAGGAAGGGAGAGAGGCAGAGAGGGAGAGAAACATCAATATATGGTTGCCTTTCACCTGCCTCCAGCCATGTACCTGGCTGGAGACCTGGCTTGCAACCTGGTTATGTGCCCTGGTGAGGAATAGAACCTGTGACCTTTGGATTCTTAGGCCAGTGCCTTATCCACTGTGCTACCAGCTAAGGCATTCTTGTATTATTGTTTATTTAACCTGCATGTGTTTTTCCATACAAACAACTGTAAACCTACTTCTGCCCATCTTTGTGTGTGTATATATATGTCATGAACAATAAAAATACCTTTTACTCCATTTGTTGTCTAAAATATCATACCTTTGAGAGAAGAGAGCCTAGTCCATACTTCTTTTTTAAAATTCTGTAGTCCACCCTGTACCATAAAACTTTTGGACTAGAATTTTATTGTGTGTCTACCACAAAAGTATGTGCAAAGACAAAGTAGATGCATCAGAAAAGTCGGCCCCTTATCCTGTCATCAATGCATTGATATGGGCACAGGTAGAAGGACTGGTTCACAAGAGGACACAAGCTCCTGAGAAAAGACAGGCAACAAGCTCTCCTTAGCCCCCCAGGAAAGGTGCTTGGAAATTGGGGAAGGCAACCCTCTGATGTTTGGCTTGCAAAAAAACCCAACTACCCATGAAAGACCTTTAAAGCAGGCTTGGTTCAATCCCTGGCCAGGGCACATCACCAGGTTGCAAGCCAGGTCTCCAGCCAGATCCGTAGCTAGAGGCGGGTGAAAGGCAACCACACGTTGATGTCTATCTCCCTCTTTGCCTCTCTCCCTTCCCTTCTCTCTAAAAATAATAAATAAAATCTTAAAAAAAAAAAAAAAAAAAAAAAAACAGGCTTGGGAGCTATGAGGATACCTGTGGTTGAACAACTTGAACTTCAAGAACATGGGTTCAGTCACACCCATGTCATTGGAGCCAAAGGCTACAACATCATTTCCATGAGGGCAAGAATTAGCCAACTCTGTTCGTTGTGGCATCACCAATGCAGAGAACAGTACTAACACATGGTGGCAGCTCAACAAACATTTGCTGAATGAATGAATATATTGAGTTTGTGCATTTGAGGATCACTTCATTAGGGGGAAAAAACAAGTTGTGATAGTATTAACTACTCTTTAGAAGAGTTTTTGGAATTCACCCTAAGGCAAAAGCAGAAACTGAAGATTTTAAAGCCACACATAATAAGATCACATCTTTATTTCAAAACATAATTTTGATAGTCATGTGAAAAGGAAATATTGAAGGAAGGGAGATGGGACAGAGGGACAAAAAAAAATAAGAAAGTCATTGATCGATGGGGTCAGTTCATAAATTGCATTTATCATTTCTTGTTTTTTTGTTTGTTTTGGGTTGGTTTTTTTTTTTTTTTTTTTTAAGATATTATTTTTTAGAGAGAAGGGAAAGGACAGAGGCAGAGAGGGAGAGAGATATCAATGTATGGTTGCCTTTCACCTGCCTCCAGCTACAGACCTGGCTGGAGACCTAGCTTGCAACCTAATTATGTACCCTGGCTGGGAATTGAACCAGCAACCTTTGGGTTCATAGGCTAGTGCCTTATCCACTGTGCCACCAGCCAGGGCTCTGTATTTGTTCTTGTGTTTTTGTTTTTTGTTTTTTTAATTTTATTTATTTTCAGAGAGAGGGGCAGGGAGGGAGGAAGATAGGGACAGAAGCATCAATGTATGGTTGCCTTTCACCTGCCTCAAACTACAGACCTGGCTGGAGACCTGGCTTGCAAACTGGCCCTGGCTGGGGAATCGAACCAGCAACCCTTGGGTTCACAGGCCAGAGCCTTATCCACTGTGCCACCAGCCAGAGTGCAAGTTTTATATTTAAAGAAAAATCGTCTGGTTGCCACCAATGCAATTAACATCTTATTTTAGTTTGATAACATTTGCTACAACTAATAAACCAGTATTGATGCAGGTCAGTCCCCAGCTGGGGGCATATGAGAGGCAACTGATGGATGTATCTCTCTCACATTGATGTTTCCCTTCCTCTCTCCTTCCCTCCCCTCTCTCTAAAAAAATAAATAATAAAATCTTTTTTGAAAGAATAATGTAATTCTTGTTTGATTTTAAAACACTTCTGAGGGACACAAACGAAACAAAAGAAGGAGATTGACAACATACTATTTAAGGACTTGTGTATAACTAAAATTCATGGATAGGCAAAATGAGGAAATGTTTAGATAAACATTACATGCTTGGCGAACTGAAATTTGAAATACACTGTATGTTAAAAATAACATACAGTGGCTGTGACATACTGGCTTGTGATTCAGTGAATAGGCACCGGCCTCAAACCCAAAGGACGCTGGTTCAATTCCCAATTAGGGGACATAGCCAGGTTGCAAGCCAGGTCTCCAGCCAGGACCCCAGCTGAAGGCAGGTGAAAGGCAACCATACATTGATGTTGCTCTCCCTTTCTTCCTTCTTCTCTGCCCTTCTCTCTAGGATGGTGAACAAAGTCTTTTTTAAAAATAAAACTAAATTAAAATTTAAAATATGCCTGGATAATTGTTATGTTCCATATTCTTGTACAAATTTGATGGAGAGGTAATAAGAGAGGTAATAAGAATGCCTGCAGAGATGTATTAGTTTTGCCATGGTATTATGTCCATATTGCTTTGTTAAGTAAAAGAAATAGAGTCTAGAAGAGTAAGTGTAATATTGTCTCATTAAAAATTTTTATTTACCTGCACAAACATACACAGTAGAAAATATATAGCAGCCTTCTGTAAAATATTAGCTGTGAATATACCTATATTGAAAATAGGGGTTTGTACATATTTTATTTCTAATACACTGTCTAGGTGAAATGAGCAAGTTTCTTGAATGAGAGATTGTTTCACTGTATCAGATAGTGCTGATGTGTCACGTGCCATGTGTCATGTAGACTGAGTACTGACCATTGCATTCAGCAGGGTGAAGGCTACCATGACATGCAGTTATATGACACAGCAAAACAACAACAACAAAATGCCTAACTGTGGTGACATCAAGAGAAATAAAGATACTGAATCCTGAATATGTAAATAACTCCTTCAAGGTATTTTATTATAATGGAAAAGGGGAAAGAGGATCAGGAAGAGGAAAATGAGAGGAGGAGGAAGTAGAAAAGTAAGAGGAGGATGAGGGTGAAGAGAAGAGGAGGGAGAAGAAGAAGGAGGAAGAGGAGGAGAAGGAGGAGAAGGAAGAGAAGGAGGAGAAGGAAAAGAAGAAAGGCAGAGGAAAGCTACAGATGAATGTGGATGCCAGAGGTTTCCGCCTGCTTCCCTCCCTCCCTCCTTCCTTCCTTTAAATTTGAGGACAAATAATAGAATGTATACAGAAGGAGGTAAGCTTGTAAAGAATAAAACTTTGTGATAGAGATATCAGAAGGAATAATAAGTAAAGCAATATCCCAATGCATGTAAGATAAATAGAAACTTACACCACAGCAAAGCATAAAATAAACCAGGAAAGAGTAGTCTAGCAATTATCTATCATTCATTTCTTGAGTTCACTGTCTCCCCTTAAGAGTTCACCCATTCGGCCCTGGCTGGTAGCACAGTGGTTAAGGCGCCGGCCTGCGAACCCAAAGGTCGCAGGTTCGATTCCCCAGCCAGGGCACATAACCAGGTTGCAAACCAGGTCTCCAGTCAGGTTTGTGGCTGGAGGCAGGTGAAACGCAACCATACATTGATGTCTCTTTCCCTCTCTGCCTCTCTCCCTTCCCCTCTTTCTAAAAATAATGAAATTTAAAAAAAAAAAAATTTTAAATAAATAAAAATTAAAATTAAAAAAAGAAAAAAAAAAAAAAAAGAGTTCACCCATTCCAGCCAAGATGATGGTGTAGGCAGATAAGGCTCACCTCTTTGCACAACCACACCATAATTACAACTAAAATATAGAACAACCATCATTCAAAACTGTCAGAAATCAAGTTGAATGGAACTCTGACAATGATGGGATTAAAGAAACCACATCCATCCAGACTAGCAGGAGGGACACAGATACAGAATGAGCTGGTCCCTCACCCACATGTGGTGGATAAAAATTTGAGAGAGATATGTCAGGACTGAGTAGCCCCAGCCCCACACCAGGCCCCCAAGCCTTGGGATCCAGTGCCAGGAAGATAAATCCCCATAACCTCTGGATGCAAAAACCAGTGGGGATTGAGTCAGTGGAAGGAACTTATGGATGTCAAAGCAATCCTTCTTAAAGAACCCACACACGGACTCACTGAGATTCACTTCCTCTGAGCTCCAGCACCAGGGTTGCAGCTTAAAAGGCATCAGTGGCATAAAGGGAGAAACTGAAGTGTCTGGTATCAAGGCCAGCAGAGGCCATTGTCCCTTTTCTAAACCCTCCTCCTGAAAAGATGGTGCTATATCTGAGAATCCATCAACCTGGCTAATGCTATTTAACCCACCGTGGAGAGCCGCTGAAATTCCACCCCACCCAATTTATGGGCCCACCCAAGCCATGTTTCCATATGAATGGCTGATCTTGGTTCATGCTTCACAATTTCCTAAATTTTTCAAACAAGCAAAGCTGGCCTCAGTAAGCCCCAGGTCCAGCACTAGCAGCAGCTAGATGAGTTTCACAGATTGGCTTCTGGGAATCTCCAAGCCCAGCACAACTAGCAACCATCTTAGATTGCAGGGTGGTCCCAGATGAAACACAGGCAAGAACTGGCCATCCAGGAAACCCCAGGGTCATACACTCAGTGGACAGCTATAGACCACATTGGAGCACCACCAACCTGCTCCTGCACATCTGATTCTCCACAAAGGGTGGATTTTGGTGGTTGGTGGTCACAGTCAGTCCTTGTGGCTGACTGGCCTGGGTAACTTCTTCCTAATGATCTGCCAACAGCAACCAAGGCTCAACTACAAGGGAAGGGTGTAACTAGCCCACACAAAGGGTGTATGTACCTCAAGTACCAAACACTGGGAGACTACCAAAACGAGGAGACAAAGAAACATGGCCCAAATGAAATAATGCATTACAACTCCAGAAAAAGAGCTAAACAAAACGGGGATAAGTAATCTGTATGATGCAGAATTGAAAACATTGATTATAAGGATGCTCAAGGAACTTAGTGAGGATCTCAAAAGCATAAAAAAGATCCAGACAGAGGAGAGCAAAAAGGGATGGATGTAATACATCAACAATAAATTTTTAAATAAATAAATAAATAAAAAGATCCAGTTGGAAATGAAGGATACACTAATTGAAATAAAGGATAATTTATAGGGAAACAATAATAAAATGGATGAAGCCAAGAATCAAATCAATGATTTGGGAACATAAGGAACCAAAGAACAACCAGTAAGAATAACAAACAGAAAAAAGAATTAAAAAATGAGGACAAAGGGGATGGATGTAACACAACAACAATAAAATTAAATAAAGGGGAGCAAAAAGGGGATGGATGTAATACAACAACAATAAAATTTTTAAAAAATTAAATTAAAAAAAAACGAGGACAGTATAAGCAGCCTCTGGGAAAACTTCAAGAGGTCCAACATTCACATCATAGAGGTGCCAGAAGAAGAAGAATAAGAGCAGGAAGTTGGCAATCTATTTGAAAAAATAATGGAAACAAAAACTTCCCTAATTTGGTAAAGGAACTAGACATGCAAGTCCAGGAAGCACAGAGAGTCCGAAGCAAGGTAAGTGCAAAGAGGCCCACTCTAAGACACATCATAATTAAAATAACAAAGATTAAAGATAAAGAGAGAATCTTAAAAGCAACAAGAGAAAAGAAGTTAGTTGCCTACAGGGGAGTTCCCACAAGACTGTTAGCTGATTTCTCAAAAGAAACTTTGCAGGCTAGAAGGGATTATCAAGAAATATTCAAAGTCATGAAAAGCAGGGACCTATTGCCAAGGTCACTCTACCCATCAAAGCTATCATTTAGAATCAAAGGGCAGATAAATAGCTTCCCAGACAAGAAAAAAGGAGTTCATCATCACCAAGCTATTCATTGTTATATGCAATGTTAAAGGGACTTATTTAAGAAAAAGAAGATCAAACCTATGAATAATAAAATGGCAAAAAATACATATCTATCAAAAATTTAAAAATCTAAAAAATAAACTAAGCAAGCAAGAACAGAGACAGAATCATGGATACTGAAAGTGTTTTTGATGATTGCCAGATGGGAAGGGGTGTGGAATAATAGGTGAAGAAGTGAGGGGATTAAGAAGTACAAATTGTTAGTTACAGAATAGCCATGGGGATGTAAAGTCCAGTATAGAAAATGGAGTAGCAAAAAGCTTATATGCATGACATGGACAACAGTGTGAGGATTGCCTGAAGGAGTGGGGGAGATTGGGCGGAGGGGGTCAAAGGGAGAAAATTTGGGACAACTGTAATATCATAATCAAAAATATATAATTTAAAACATAAATAGACTCTTCCATTCTTCTTTAAATTTTACATGTCAGCACAAAATCATCTTAATCTTCCTGCCTCTACACTCATAAATTCCATTCTCATTTCTGACAGCATTCACTTGGATTTATATTTATTGTCACCTAGCATTTTTAATATTTAATTTTTTCTATTTACAAAAGTAATATGCACTCATCACAAAAATAACTTGATTTGGAAACTAAAGGTATAAAGGAGAAATTATACGACCTCTCCTCTCATCACAATTAATATTTTGGGCCATTCTTTTTCCATTTATATACATTTTAATTTAATTTTATTTTTTTCTTAAAGATTTTATTTATTATTTTTAGAGAGAGAGCTAGGGAAAAAGACAGAGAAGAAGAGAAACATCTATATATTGTTGCCTTTCACCTGCCTCCAGCTACGAACCTAGCTGGAGACCTGGCTTGCAACCTGGTTATGTGCCCTGGCTAGGGAATTGAACCAGCAACTTTTGGGTTCACAGACTGGTACCTTATCCACTATGCCACCAGCCAGGGCTCACATTTTAATTTTAAAACATACAAATAAGTAGTTACAGAATAGCCATGGCAATGTAACGTACAGTAAGGAAGAACTTATACACATGACCCAGGGACAGGAACAATGGTGGGGGTGCTACCTGAGGGAGTGCAGGTGCTGGTGGAAAGGGGCAAAAGGGGAAAATCATAACAACTGTTTAGCTTAATCAATAAAATATAATTTAAAAATTATCTCTTTCCAGATACCTACCTAGGGTTACAGACAAGAAGTGACTTATCAGGCTTTATAGAAGAAAGTTCACTGAGCCACAAAGAAATTGATCTCTTATTATTGATCAGAGACTTTAAAAAGCATGTCCCAAGCTCCCCTGTGGACTTACTCCAGAAACATATTTTCAGTGAGATATAGTCTATAGACTACATAGTTCTGTAGTCTCAGCTATTTCTCACCTACTAGGGCGTCTAAAGCTAACCTCAAAACATGGCTACAAATGTTGATAAAACTAGTCTCATTTCCATTCCCAGATTCGTATCTGTTTTAAAAACAAGATCTCAATCACCTGGTCCCGGATCTGTTTGGTCCTGATCCCATAAATGATGGGATTTAGCATAGGAGGAGCCAGAATGCAGACATTGGCCAGCAGAATATGGATGTGGGGTGAGATGTGGTGTCCGAACCGCTGAGTGAGGACTGAAAAGATCCCGGGTCCATAAAAGAGGATAATGACGCAGACATGGGAGCCACATGTATTGAGAGCTTTGTGGCGAGCATCTTGGGAAGGGATGTGAAAGACAGCACGGAGAATAAGCATATATGAAACAATAATTAGAAAAACATCTAAAGTAATTGTTGACATTAGTATAAAAATTCCGTACCAGATGTTTATTCGTATGTCATCACAGGAAAATTTGGCCAATCCAATGTGCTCACAGGCAGTGTGTGGAAGAATATTACTTCTGCAATAAGTCAGTCTTTTCAGAAGAAATATTATGGGGAATACTGTAGCAAAACTTCTCAGAAAGATAGTCATACCAATTTTCCCAATCAGTGTGTGTGTAAGAATGATGGTGTATCTCAGTGGGTAGCATATGGCAATGTAGCGGTCAAATGCCATCACCAGCAAGATTCCTGACTCAGACATGAAAGTGGAAGTGATGAAGAATACCTGAGTGATGCAGCGATTCAGAGAGATCTCCCCAGCATGGAACCAGAAGATGGCCAAGGCCTGAGGTACTGTGCACGTGGAGAGGACAATGTCTGTTCCAGCCAGCATGCAGAGGAAGAGGTACATGGGTTCATGGAGTCTGCGCTTAGTGAGGATAATAAAGATGAGCAGACTATTCCCAAGCAAGGCCATGACATAGGAGATGAAGAAGGGTATGGAAATCCACATGTGCTTCTTCTCTAAGCCTGGGATGCCCAGCAAGTGGAAGACTGTATGGCTAACAACAGTGTGGTTTGAGGTAGCCATGCCTGGAGAGACCACCAGAGACATCACTTCTTAGTCACAGAGACAAAGGAAAACACAGATTTTCCTGAAAGAGTCTTTGTGAAGACACCATGAAATTTTGGCATATTCCACACTTCCATCTTCTTTGTGCATGCAAATAAGACACATACAAAGATGAAAAAGATATGTTCTCTGTCCTCGATGAGTGACACTCTCATTTAAAGATACAAGTTTCCAACTAATCAAAGTAAAATGATTGTTATATGTTCTTTCCTATAAAACAGAGGGTTATTAAGGTAGAAAAGAAACCGTTGTATGTGTCTGGGAAAACAATAACAAGGTAATACTCGAGTGAACTTGAGACTAAGCAGTTAACCTAAGGTGAAGAATAAAAACAGGTGAATGAAAATAGGAAATCACCATGAAAAAATGTTCGCATTCTTGAAACATTTTTAGCCCAGTGTGGCTGGTGCATGGGGAGTGCTAGACAGGGCAGGGAGGGGTTGCACAGGTAGACTTTTCCTAATTGTGAAGGGCCTTGGTCACAAAATCACAGTAAGACTTCATCCTTCTCACAAGGAGTACCACCAGATGTCTTGAAGCCAGTTTAGAACAGTTACTCTACTTAAGAAAGATTACCAGCAGAGATTTATGGAAACAGTAATTGACCAAAAACACAGGATTCCAAAAATGCAAGTGGTATTCCAGTAATAGGATACAGTAAATTTGAACATAAGGCAGTCACAGAATAATCTAACATTTATTATGCATATGCTTTATGCTTGATACTATAGAAGCATTTTGTATGTAGTACTTTGTATATTTCTTTTAAAAAGATTTTATTTATTATTTTTAGAGAGAGGGGAAGGGAGAGAGGCAGAGAGGGAGAGAGACATCAATGTATGGTTGCCTTTCACATGCCTCCAGTTACAGACCTGGCTGGAGACCTGGCCTGCAACCTGGTTACGTGCCCTGGCTGGGAATCAAACCAGCTACCTTTGGGTTCACAGGCTGGTGCCTTATCCACTGTGCCACCAGCCAGGGCCTACTTTGTATATTTCTGAACTTAGATGTTAAATATCCATTTCAGAGCTGGGTAGTGATATTTGTTTGTTTTGTGATATTTGGGGAATGATTCACAGCCATTGAGTTCCACTCATGTATTTCACGCCTAAGGAAAGAGGGATTCAATGACTGTGAATCATTTCCCAAGTATCACAAACCAATAATTGACAGAAATTAGATTTTTTAATTTCTGAAATTATCACATACAGTTTGCTCACTTGTGAAGTAAGTCAAAAGACTTTAGAGGCAACATTGGCAGGGAATGGTTGCCTGAGCTGAAGTACTCCTTGTGCTCACACCTTAGGGCACTAAGTTTAAATATAACTGAAATGGGAAAAAGAAAGACATTATTGCTGGGCATGCAGTGACATGATATTTAGAAGATTTTTCTGGCAGTGGAAATTATATATTTGGTAGGGTACTTTCCACTCATTAACTCAGTCATTTAGCAAGTCTATTTTAAGCATTACCATTTTTCAAGAACCATATTAGAAACTGGGACTACGGAAAAAGATGAAAAACATCCAGAATTCAAGGGGCTTACAGTCTGAGAGTAAAGCTAATTTGTAAACACATGGGTTAGGAGAACTGGAGACAAATGTGAATCCCTCTGATGAAGGGCTATCTCTAGCTATTTATCTCAGTAGCTGTTATACCTTATGCATATTATCATTATTTCTTCCACTCCAGGTTCCATCTCTTGCTGCCTCTGTTTTCCCCTTTCTGGAGGCGGGGCAGTGGGGCGAAGAAGTGGAGAAGCATTTCCTATTACCATCCTATAAGTGACGGGAGAAACTATTCTACCTTTAGAGCTACTGGTCAAGGGAGACCAGTCACTGGCCTTGAGAAGGGAACTGTCCCTACAGAGCATATCGCTGCTCCGTGAGAGGAAGCTTTAGCTGAAGGGAGATTATAGAAGCCAATGATGCCAGGTTATTATAGGAAGGTCATAGCTGGAAAGATTAAGTTCAGCCCATGTCTGAAGCCACAGAGCTAAAGGTTGGGGAATTGCCTGTTTAGTCTCCTGTTGGAAAGATTTTGGCCTAACACATGTTCATCCTAGAAATCCTCTTTCAAATGACTTTTCCCCCATACTCTTCTCACATCTTCCCAAAGTGGTCGGGCTGCCTCCTCAAAGCCCTTTCCACACCCTGCTTGGGAAGCCTGCACAGGTCTCCATCATGATCAAGGCTCCTGTCCTATTTCCCAGGATATGTCTTCAGTTTTCTTTTTTCATACCCAAATTATTAGGACACCTGTTATTTTTTGGATGGTATCTCTTTACTTACATATTTTCAGTAACGTCAGAGAGCCCATGTACTATCACCTTCTTTCCCACATCTTACCTTCCACTTCCCCTATAACTAACCAGATTTGTATGTCTGGTCTTTTCTATTCTCCATCCACGTATAACAGTAGCCTCCAAGGGTTCTGTCACCTCTAGCCTGACTGGGACATAAAATCAGCCCAGCCCTTACCTTGATCTTAAAACCCCAATCACAGGTGTCTAATTCACACACAAGCCTTAGATTAAATCTTCAGAAACAGACATTAAATTGGAGATGATCTTCAGTTTGCTACATTCTAGGAGTTGGATTTTTTTATCCTGTCATGAGAACCATTGAGGGAAGCACTTATATTGGGGCTCCAGGGACAGAGCAATCTCCCCAGCCTCATCCCTACTGGGAGTGTTTGCTCACACCGTTCCCCACTGCCTTCACCTCTTCTTCTCCATTTCTCTTCTGCTTCTCTCCAGAGGATCCTACACAAAAACCATCTACCACCTAAGCTAGCCTTGCTCCAGGCCTATTTTATTACAATAAGAATATAAATGTTTACAATTAATAGGGACTCATGGTTTTTAAAGTTTTATGCTTCAGGAAATAATCATATGAAGTTCACATAGTTTCAAATTCCAGACTCATTAATAATGTTTAACTCTGATGACTAGGGATATATCATTGTTCTGTATAAGCTTAGCAATTAGTGGAAGACATGTGAGTCTTGATTACCTCAGCCACGTTTCTATTTCATCTGCCTGGTCCCACTGTTTTCCATCAGACTTCATACTAAATTATTTAACTATTTAGTCTAGACCTCAGTGTTTGCCTATTTTCTTTCTATAGATTCCCCCCAAACTTTTGTTCTGGTTCACATAAGTGTTAACACTTGAAAAGTCTTAAATATTTTTCTCAGTGGGGAACTCTCCAAAGTGCTGTGTATCTTTCTTTCACCCTGACAGATGAGCCATATGTTGACTGAGTATCAGCTGGGTGTAGTTCTTTTAGTAACTCTTAAGACCATTCTACTGTCTCAGTTCCAGCATTAGAGATTTTTTAAAAAATCTAATTCCAGCCCTGGCTGGTGTGACTCAGTGGATTGAGCACCGACCTGCAAACCAAAGGGTTGTTGGTTCAATTCCCAGTCAGGGCACATGCCTAGGTTGTGAGCCAGGTCCCCAGTTGGGGACGCATGAGAGGCAACCACACATTGATGTTTCTCTCCCTCACTTTCTCCCTCCCTTTCCCAGTCTCTATAAATAAGTAAACAGGCCCTGGCTGGTGGATAAGGTGCCAGCCTGTGAACCCAAAGGTCTCTGGTTCGATTCCCAGCCAGGGCACATAACCAGGTTGCAAGCCAGGTCTTCAGCCAGGTCTGTAGCTGGAGGCAGGTGAAAGGCAACCATACATTGATGTTTCTCTCCCAGTCTTCCTTCCTCCCTGTCCTTCTCCCTAAGAATAATGAAAATCTTTAATACAGAAAGAAACAAGAAAGAAACAATTCCAATTCCTCCTGCCCCTAGCTGTGCTAGACTCAGGCAACTATCAGGAGACAGCAACTGTCCAACTGTTACAGGAGGCTAGGAGCAGAGGAAGACATGTCTCACCTGCTAACCCAGCAGTCCTGGCCTGGTCTGATAATATTGCCAGGTGTTTCAATATCACAAGAAACACTATGTTAGCACAGGAAGAGGAAAAGTCCTTGGATTTGCATGTGTCCTTTCCACTGTCTGGGAAGGAAAACCTTTGATACTGTGTTTACATCTCATGGCCAGAAAGGTGGAAAAGGGCCCATAGTGCCTAAAGGAAGAAGCCCATTAATATCTTTTAAGTATCCCTGCTCCCCATCTCCTTTCAGCATTTTGGCTAAGATCAAGTGTAGGTATCCATGCCCCAGTCCTGGAACACTAGCACCACCTTTACATGTCAATCAACATTAACTTCCTCATCCACATCCCAACAACTATATAAGTCCCCAGAACAAAGAGGTTGTGCTCTCACCCAGATGGACATGCAGAGGGCCTTCCCCGGATGAACATACAGAGGGGCTCCCTCAGAATGACATGCAGAGAGACGCATGGTCTCTCTCTGCTCCTCTGGATGGATGTGCAGACAGGGACTTCATCACTCCCCTTGATGGACCCATAGACAGACACTTGGCCTGAGAACTCACCTGGTTTGAGAAGGGGGAATGGAAGGGGGGAAGGGAGACATGCAGCTTGGGAATTATCTATGGTATAAGAGTTGGGGAGTGTGTGCAGGATACTCCCCTAATTGGGTATAGTAGCTTCCAGGAACTTTGAATTTGTAACTGGAATGCTAAGTTTCTAACTATTGTTGTGTTTCTGAAAGATGGTATCTTTTTCTTGCCTGTTTGAAAACTAGCCTAATCAGGCAGGACTGTATATTTTGGGTGTTTTTAAAGGGAGTAGGATTTAACCACTTAATTGCACCTTTAATATAAATCTTTATACCCCTCAAATAATCAAAGTTATCTTTCTTTATCACCAAAAACAAACAAACAAACAAACAAGGAGCTTGCTCTCTTGGCACCCTTGGCCCTCTGGCCTCTGGGCCCTCAGCCTCTGGCCACCCTTGTTTTTGCTCTCCCATTCATTAATAAATTTTGTGTAAACACTAATAGGCTCACTCACCTGCAATTCATTATTGCATCTTCAAGAAAAACAAGGGTTTCTCCTGTAACACAACCACCAATGTGCTGGCTGTACAGGGGGCAACTTAGCCTATCTTGTATTGCTTACATATTCCAAGCCTCAGAACTTCATAAAAACTCATCATTCCCTGACCCTAGCTGCTGGTGTCTGCCCCAATCGCAGCCCACCATGTGGCATACCCAATAAATAAACCATCTTGTTCAGCATTTGGATGCTGGCCTTCTCTATCTCTGCCAATCCCTCTGAAACATTTTGATGCTGAAAGCCAGGAGGAGAGCTAGTCTCAGTACCCAGGGGCTTGCAGCCAAGAGATCAATGGCCTGGGGCAGTACACCTGGCTAACCCCCATCCTGCCTCTCAGGGCCACCGCTGCCTTCCTCTCAGACCTGGACTTTTCAGGTTGGAGACAAGAAACCACTGAGGACCAACCTTCCTTTGCCTGGCTTTTCCATCCACACTGACTAAACTCCGGTAAGAAGCTTTCCTTTTTCCTGCTGTTCTCCAGCATCCAGGACGCTCCTCCAAAGCGCTGGCACTAGGTGGAGGCTACCCAGTCTGTCTGAGGGATGCCTTCTCTCCACTTTTCTCTGTTTAGAGAGTGTTTCAAACACCTCAATGTTCCTTGATCAGGTAGCAGGGATGCTTCCTTCTAGTTTCCAGGCACCAGACCCTGAGAGTTAAACTGAGCTCTCTCGGAAATTGTCCTTACCCTCCTCCCTTTAGTCACGGGAACTGGCCCTCTGGGATATTAACCCCAATCCTAAACATTCAATCCAAATAGCCCCTTAATGGGACCTTGGGACCTTCAATCTTAAATGATCTAGACAATTATTGTCACTGCCTTAGCAAATGGAGTGAAGTTCTATACATTCAAGCCTTCTTTGAGTTGCAACTGTGAGAAATGCTCACAATAAAACCAGGATACAGGACTTCAGCAACAAAGTGAGGCATTTATTCACGATTCTGCAAAAAAATGAGTGCAGGCGCTCTGATCAGTCAAACAGGAGTTTTTTAATTCCTCAACCTTGATTGTTGGGGTTGACTGCATAGTGACAACCTTCACTACTCTCCTCCTTCCATGCTCCTTAGATGACCATGTTTTTGCCAAGGTAGTCTAGTCAAGCTTGAAGCCCAGATACTCCTTTGCTCTCCTCAGAGCTTGAGTGGCATTTTTCTCCTTCCTCTGTCCATTCACCACCCCACACTCTCTTCCCTCCCTTATCAGCTATTTGGAACACAATGAGTATGATCTCTTACCTTTGGGGTAAAGGAAATACTGTGCTTAACTAGATCTTTTTGTTCAAACCTTCCTCTCTCATAAGTCTTTTTCCCTTTCCTCTGACCACTCCATTTACATATCTACAACCTTCATTTCTGAGTGCTTTACAAAGTAATTACTGTGTTGTTTTCTAGCCAAGAGGCCATCTAGTCTCCTAGCAGGAGGTGATGCTACTTTTTACCTGCCTAACTTAAGCCTTGCATTCACAGTTTCAAATTGGGGCAAGCCCCTTTGTGCCCACCTTAACTAGAAACCAGAGTACAAACAAAGAAGGGAAATCTCACCCCCTCCCTCAATGTACAAAAAAAAAAATTTTTTTTTGAAGCACCTAAAGTCCACCCAAGCCTGGTCTCATGACCTTTACTCTCTAGCCCTTGCTGATGTCGAGGTTGCAAGATAGCAGAACAGCTCATTTCTGAGCATTGTGTATATCTGCCAATGGGGTAAAGATTTTTTTCTGTATCAGTTGCCTTATCTTCCTTATTTTAGAATATTGTGTCTTGCACAAATGACTATGTAAATTGCAGAAAGGTGTTAGCATTGCAGAAGGTACATGTAAATCATAAATGGCCTGTGTACATTGAAGAAAGGGAAGGAGAAGCATAAAAAGAAAGGAATTAACTATGGCTGGTGGCACAGCGGATAAGGCGCTGGCCTGTGAACCTAAAGGTCACTGGTTCAATTTCCAGCCAGGGCAACATAACCAGGTTGCAAGCCAGGTCTCCAGCCAGATCCGTAGCTGGAGGCAGGCAAAAGGCAACCAGACATGGATGTTTCTCTCCCTCTCTGCCTCTCTTCCTTCCCCTCTCTCTGAAAAATAATAAAATCTTTTAAAAAAAGAAAAAGAAAGAAATTAAGAAAGTGAAGGAATAGGAGCAGATCCAAGATGGCAAAGGAGTAAGTGGAGCTACACCAATCACTAAATCCAGCAGCTGGTTCTTTGAAAAGATAAAATTGACAAACCTTTAACCAAACTCAAGAAAAAAAAGAGAGGGGACATAAATAAATAAAATCAGAAACAAAAGAGAAGAAATCACAACCGAAATCATGGAAATACAAAGTATTGTAAGAAATTATCACAAACAACTATATGACAAATTTGACAACCTGGATTTATTTGACAAATTTCTGGAAACATAATCTTCCAAAACAGAATAAAAAAGAAGCAGAAAGCTTGAACAGACTAGTAACAACTAGTGAAATAGAAGCAGTAATCAAAAAACTCCCAGCACACAAAAGCCCCAGACCAGATGGCTACATAGGTGAATTTTACCAAACATTCAGGGAAGAACTAACTCCCATACTTCTCAACCTATTCAGAAAAATCCAAGATGAGGAAAGACTCCCAAACTCTTTTTTTTTTTTTTTTTTTTTTAATATTTTATTTCATCATTTCTAGAAAGAGGGGAAGGGAGAGAGGCAGAGAGGGAGAGAGACATCAATGTATGGTTGCGTTTCACCTGCCTCCAGCCACAGACCTGACTGGAGACCTGATTTGAAACCTGGTTATGTGCCCTGGCTGGGGAATCGAACCTGCGACCTTTGGGTTCACAGGCCGGCGTCTTATCCACTGCGCTACCAGCCAGGGCTAGACTCCCAAACTCTTTTGATGAGGCCAGTATTATTCTAATCCCCAAACCAAGTCACAACACAACAAAGAAAGAAACTATAGGCCAATATGACTAATGAAATTAGATGCTAAAATCCTCAACAAAATATTGGAACAACAGATCCAGCAATACATTAAAAAGATCATGGGTGGGTGGAGGAGGAGACAGAGGGAAGGAAAAGGGGATGGATGTAATAAAACAACAATAAAATTAAATTAAAAATAAGTAAATAAATAAAGATCATACACCATGATCAAGTGGGACTCATCCCAGGGATGCAAGGATGGTATAATATTCACAAATCAATAAATGTAATGCCCCATATAAATAAATGAAACACAAAAACCAAATCAATTGATACTGAAAAAGCATTTGATAGAGTACAGCACCCATCTGTAATACAAATGCTTAACAAAGTTGATAGAGGGCGCATATTTCCACATAATAAAGACCATATGTGAGAAACCTGCAGCCAACATCATACTCATTGGGCAAAAACTAAAAGCGTTCCCCTTAAGATCAGGAAAAAGACAAGGGTGTCCACCCTCTACACTTTTTTTTTTACTTTATTATAATACTGGATTTCACATGTATACTTTTGTTTCCCCACCATTTCCATTTGTCTGACCACCACTACTACTATGTCCTATCATAACATTCCATACATACTTAAAACCAAGCAAAGGGTGGAGTGCCATCTTTAAAAACTAAACAAGCATTTGGACAACACATTCTTGGTTATGGAACCTGGACAACATTTATCAGACGTGGTAGGGAAAGTTCTCACTCTGCATTATAAAAAGGACAGCCAGATATCAACTGTTACAGAAATGAAATAAGATGGAAAATTTTAACAAACTGTTTAAACTATTTTCTTAAAGAGACTTCCTCCACTGCCAGAGATCTTGAATAGCCTCCTGGTCAGTTATCTGGAAGCAGTTCTTCACATAATTGATGAATTTGACTTCCACTTTGGGAAGTGAACCACATTTTTCTTTTGCTTGCATTTTTGCTTTTATGTCTTCTACAGAACTAGGTCCTTTTGGTGTTTTAGGATGTTTTTCCTGTTTTTTTGAAAGATTCTTGACCTTTTGATCTTGGTGTTGATGGTTTTGAGTCTTTTCCATTCTGGTTTGATTTTTGTGCATTTTTGGCTGGAGTATCTTGTATAGATTTCTTTACTGGAACTTTTTCTTCAGCTTCCTCATCCTCAAAATTATCATCATCATTATCTTCATCTCATCATCCTCCTCCTCATCATCTTCATCACCCTCACCAGCAAGTTTTACTCTTTTCTGCAGAACCTTGCTGCCACCTCTAGGGGCAGAGCTTCCCGGACATGCTGAGGAGCTTCAAGTCGTCCTCCTCTTCATCTTCTGACTCTGCGTCTTCCTCCACAGCTACTAAGTGCTGTCCTAATATGCACAGGTCCGGAACCACACTTCAACCGTAAGACCCCAGGTGGTGTTATTTCAAAGCCACCAAGGGAAACCGTTGGCTTTACAGACATTTTCAAAGTTGCCAGTGTTACTTTAATTGGACTGCCTTCCTAATTCATTGCCTCTGCTTCAACAATGTGCAATTCATCCTTTGCACCAGCCCCCAAACTGACCATTTGTAAAGATAACTGGTGCTCATTTTCATCATTATCCACCTTAAAGTGACAATCTTTGTCAGCTTTGAGTTCGCAACTGAAAAGATAGTTCTGAGGCCTCAGAGGGCTCATGTCGATGTCCATCGAATATTCCAGGGCTGGTAGCATGCACTTAGGTGGGAGAGAAGGTGGACGGAGACAAATGACTTCTGTTCCTCAGAACACACATGCAGGGCAGAATTGCACCAAGGACTCTAGACTTCTATTCAACATAGTTTTGGAAGTTCTAGCCACAGCATTATCAGACAAGAAAAAGGAATCAAAGGCATCCAAATTGGGAAGGAGGAAGTAAAACTGTCATTATTTGCAAATGACATGATAGTGTACATAGAAAACCCTATAGGCTCCACAACAAAACCACTCAACCTAATTAGTGAATTTGGCAAAGTAACTGTGTATAGCACAACATCCAGAAATCGAGGCATTTTTGTACACCAACAATGAATCATCAGAAAAATTGGATAAAATCTCATTTACTATAGCAACAAGAAAAATAAAGTACCTAGGAATAACCTTAACCAAGGAAGTAAGAGACCTGTACTCAGAAAACTACAGAACACTGAAGAAATAAATTAAGGGAGATACAAATAAATGGAAGCATATACCATGTTCATGGATGGGAAGAATTCACATCATTAAAATGTCCATACTACCCAGAGCAATTTATAGATTCAACACAATTATTATTAAAATACCAGTAACATATTTCATAATCTAGAATAAACACATCAAAAATTTACATGGAGCCAAGTATGATGAAGAATAACCACAGTAATCTTGAGAAGGAAGAACAAAATAGGAGGAATCACAATACCAGATATCAAACTATATTACTATCTGGTACTGGCATAAGACTAGACATATAGATATGACATATGGAGCAGGATAGAGAGCCCAAAAATAAACCCAGGTCTCTATGGTCAACTAATATTTGACAAAGGAGGAAGGGGCGTAACATGGAATGAAAATAGCCTCTTCAATAAGTGGAGTTGGAAGAACTGGACAGGGACATGCAAAAAAATAATGCTAGACTACCAACTTACACCTTGCACCAGAATAAGCTCAATATAGATAAAGGACTTAAACATAAGCTGGCCACCATAAAAGTCCTAGAGGAAAACCTAGGCAGTAAAATTGCAGATATCACATGCAGCAATATTTTTACTGGTATTTCTCCTAGGGCAAGGGAAATAAAGGAACAAATAAACAAATGGGACTACATCAAACTGAAAAGTTTCTGCTCAGCTAAAGAAAACATCAGCAAATGAAAAGGGAACCAACTGTACAGGAAAACATATTTGTCAGTGATACCACAGACAAGGCTTTGAATATATCAACACTAGTGGGATGATTGTAGACAATTTTAAATTTTTAAAAGAAAACACTGACATCATAAAACATGCAGAAATAAATACTGCCAGTGACCCCTCCTGGCCCAAGACCTTCTTTTCCCGTTTCTCCTCTCCTCCCCAAGCCATACAATACCCTTAACAACCCCAAATAAATAATTTGCTTTTTCCTCTTAGTAAGTACTTGTCTCCTACACCTTCCAATAAGTTTTGTCTATAGGACAGGATGCCACGAATCAAGCTGTCAGTGACAGGTCTCTCTATATGAACCTGTACCCCAAAAAGGAATACAGGGACAGCTCTACATCCTAAATTATAGGTTTGAAGCAGTTCCAGAAAAAATTGACCTTCAGCTCTACTCTCCAGAATCATAAAACAAAGGCAGGAATCTTAGGCACAAGACCTGGGTGTTGGAAACCAGGCCTGGTTTTAGCAGCCCCCACAGTAACGGCTGGAGTCAGGGACTGCCTAAATCCCCAGTAAATCTGCTGCCCCTGGCGCCAGTGACTGCCTCTGTCCTCCAAAGTATCCTTATCTGCAGACAGGAATTTCAAAACGTCTCTGTTCTCAGAATCAACTCCAACTCTCCCTGCCCGTAGCTGCGCTAGCCTCAGGTGATCATCAGGAGATGGCAACGGCCCGACCTCCAACCTGCTGGCTGTACAGGGGGAAACTCAGCCTATCCTGTACTGCTTATGTACTCCATGCCTCAAAACACCTTAAAAACTCATTCTGCCCCGACCCCAGCCCCCGGTGTGGCACACTCAATAAACCGTATTGTTCAGCATTTGGCTGCTGGCCTCCTCTTCCTCCCTGGACCCTCGCAAAACCTAACAGTAACAGCTTATTTACCCAACCTCTAAGCTAGTCCCCCTCTAAGATACACATATTGCCTGTTTCATTAAAGGGTGGTCTAAGGCTGAGGTTCAAATCCTTATTCCTTTGACCGCTGGAGTGGGACCACGCAGAGGAACCACTGGGGTAAGGAGCGGAGCCGCCCCTGACAGCACCTGACACCTCCTTCAACCAGCTGAGTAGAGCAGAGCCTGTGGCTTTGCCTTTAAGGTGGGCGGCCGGTTAGCTCTGCCCAGGAGGACGTGACCCCATCCAGGTGCTTTGTCTCAGGGTTTAACTTCACCACAGGTTCCGGCTGAGCTCCTAAATCAGCTTAGATAACCGGGTCTGGTTTAGCCTGTACTGGAGCGGGACAGGGTAGCCCCGCCCACAAGGGAGGCTCTCCTACGGAGCTTCCGGGAGCCTTCCGGCGGCGGAGGTACGCGCGGGATCTACGCTTCTATGCGTGGTTTCTCACTGTCTGCGAGGTGGGTGCGGACCCCGTGCAAGTTCAGGGCTAGTTCGTGGAGCCAGGTCCAAGAGAGAACCTGAGGAAGACCTAGGACTAGCTCTAGGCTCGGCCCTCGCCAGCCGGCTGCCTCCCCTCCTGGCAGGACACAAACGGAGATGCAAAGTTGATGTGTGGCAGGTGAGGCTGGCGGGGCTGAGGGAGGCAGCACCCCAAGCCAGCACTGGGGACAGAGGGGCAAAGGAGTGGAAAAATAGGAAGAGAAGGATAGAAGGAAAAATGTTCGGAAAACCAAAAGAGCAGAGTCTCCGCTAGAGCGGAGTGGTCATCCGGATTAAACACCACTGAGATGCCTTTGATACCGAATCAAAGTCGGGAACCACGTGGCTTTTTGTCTACCGAAATAATAGAATTTAATTTAAAGCCCTGGCTGGTGGCACAGTGGATAAGGGGCCGGCCTGCGCACCCAAATGTTGCTGGGTTCAAATCCCAGCCAGGGCACATAACCAGGTTGCAAACCAGATCTGTAGCTGAAGGCAGGTGAAAGGCAACCATACGTTGATGTTTCTCTGCCTCTCTCACTTCCCCTCTCTCTAGAAATAATGAATAAAATCTTTTTTTAATTCAATTTAGTTTAGGGTTGCTGGTAATGAAAGTAAAGCTTATTTCAGCTCTGCAGAAGGCAGAAACTCAGGGCATCAGAACCAGAGGGTCTCGCGGAGATGAGAGGAAAAGGTTTTATAGGGTTCTGCTGTAATTTGAGTTTATAAGGAGAGAAAATTTTTTTGTTTTTATTTGGCACCTGGTGGTTGGGCACAGCTAATATTGGCTCAGCAGATGTTCTCTATTTTCCTTTCTTTGTGGGAAAGGTGAAAAAAAGGTGGTACCTGTGGTTTCACATCCTCCTCTCCACCCTGGGTCCTGTGAATAGAATGTTTAAGTATGTTTTATTGATAATGCTGTTACAGTTGTCCCAGTTTTTTTCCTATTGCCCCCTCCCCTCTTTTCAATACCCCCTTCCCTCCAGCAATCCCCCATCCCCTTAGTTCATGGCCATGGGTTGTGCATTTAAAGTTCTTAGGCTTTTCTATTTCCTGTACTGTTAACATTCCCACCCTTGTCTATGTTGTACCTACCAATTAGGCTTCTTAATCTTCATATCTTTTCCCCGATTTTCCCCCTACCCCCTCCCAGTGATCTTCATATCTATGATTCTGGCCCTGTTCTAGTTGTTTGCTTGATTTGTTTTTGGTTTTACTTTTTAACTCAGTTGTTGATAGTTGTGAGTTATCTTTTTAATGTTCATAGTTTTAATCTTTTTCTTTAAAGAGTTCCTTTAACATTTCATGTAATAATAACTTGGTGATGATGAACTCTTAGCTTTACCTTATCTGGGAAGCATTTCATCTGCCCTTCCATTCTAAATGGTAGCTTTGCTGGATAAAATAATCTTGGTTGTAGGTCCTTGTTTTTCACCACTTTTTCATCATTTTTTCATACTTCTTGCCAGTCGTTTCTTGCCTACAAAGTTTCTTTTAAGAAATCAGCTGCCAGTCTTACTGGAATTCCTTTGTAGGTAACTCTTCATTTTCTCTTGGTCCTTTTAAGATTCTCTCTTTATCTTTAACCTTTGGCATTTTAATTAAGATGTGTCTTGGTGTAGTCCTCTTTGTATCCAACTTGTTTGGAACTCTGCATCCTGGACATGTACGTCTATTTCCTTCGTCAAATTAGGGAAGTTTTCTTTGAATATTTTTTCAAATAGGCTCTCAGTTTCTTGCTCTTTCTCTTTTTTTTTCTGGCATCCCTGTGATTCAGATGTTGGCACTTTTGGAGATATCCCAGAGTCTTCTAATTCTTTTCTTGTTTCTTTGAATTGTTTTGTTCCTTAATTCTGTTTAGTCAAATGTTTATTTCTTCCTTATGTTCCAAAACATTTATTTGAACCCCAGCTTCTCCCCCTTCACTGTTGGCTCCCTGTTGGGTTTTTCTTTATTTCACTGAGTGTAACCTTCATTTCTTCTCTTATACTTTTGCCATACTCAGTGAGTTCCCTGAGTATCCGATAACCAGCATTTTGATAGGTTGCATCTGATAGGGTGCCTACCTCCATGTCATTTCGTTCTTTTTCTGGGGTTTTGCTCTATTCGTTTAGTTGGGCCATATTTCTTTGTCTCCTTATTATTACATCCTCCCTGTGCTTGTTTCTGTGTGTTGGGTAGAGCTGCTTTGACTCCTGTCTTTGTACACCTGTTAAATTGTATGAGGTGGACACTTAAGTATTCACCAGGCAGGGCAACCTACTTCTCTACTTTATGGCTCTGTTTGTGAGAGAGGGTTCAGAGAGGGGCCAGTGCCACTGCCTGGCTGCTAGAGGCTTGCTTGGCACTCACCCCATTTCCAGTCACTTCACCCTCTTCCCGTAGTCTAGCTATTGCCTGGTGGTGGTTCCCAGAGTGGGTGCATTTGCGCGTGTTCTAGGACTGTGCAGGCCCTTTAAACGGACTCTTCTGAGTAATTGGCAGTTTCTTCCACCACCTAGTGTTTACAGCCATAAGTTACAAGGCTTTATTTTCCTGGTGCTGGAACCCTGGACTAGGTGATCTGACCTGGGGCTGGGATCACTCGCTCCCAAAGCATCCTTCCCAATTTTTGTCCTCCACACATGAATGTGGGACCACCCATTCCACTAGCCACTGCCTCGCCACCAGCATACTGTATCTTCTCAGCCCCAGATCCCCATCTCTGCCCATCCTACCTGTCTGGATAATATGGCTTCTTTAAATCCTGGGTTTTCGGACATTCCTACAGTTCCGTTTTCTGGCAATTCTGGGTGTTTTTTGTTTTGAGGTTAGTTGTAATCCTTCTTATATGGCACAAGAAGGAGAAGCCTCTTTCTTGAACAGAAGCCCCAGATTAATTTTTTTCTCTGTGCTTCCTCTCAGCTTTTTGAGCTCCATCTGCTCGTTTTCCCCAGGAAGATTTGAGTCATCCATAGTTCATATTCTGGCCTCAGAAGTAGGTCCAGGCCTGAGTAGAGGAATAATTAACTGTAGCCTCTATTTGTTACTCTTCATGCTCCCTCCCACCTACCTGCCTGATGGGTGAACTCCCTCCTTAGAAATTCACATCTGGGGCATAATGAGGCCTAGGTTTCCCCTGGCTAAAGTGAGGTTCCCCCTAGTGGGGCTCTTCTCATCATTTTCAGGGTTCTGTGATGTCACAGCTTAGTTTAATGGAAGTTACTGCCATCTCCTGGGAGCCAGGAGAACTGAGTTATTGTCTGAATCCTACTTTTACTTTCTTTTTAAGATTTTTTTATTTTCAGAGAGAAGGGCAGGGAGGGAGGAAGAAAGGAAGGGAAACATCAATGTATGGTTGCCTTTCACCTGCCTCCAGCTATGGACCTGGCTGGAGACCTGGCTTGCAACCTGGTTATGTGCCCTGGCTGGGAATCAAACCTTTGGGTTTGTAGTACTTTTTTCTTTTTCTTCAGTGTATCCAGTTACTTTATCTCCCTGGACTTCACTGTGCTCTATTCTGCAGATAATGTGACAGTTGTGCCAAATTGCCCAAGACTGAAAGGTTTCCCAGGAAGCAGACTTGAGTGCCAGAATAATCCCGGGCAAACAAGACAAGTTGGTCACCCTCTTACCACTGAGGTTGTAGTCTCAGAACTAGTGCATGTAAAAAGTTCTTTCCCTTCCTTCCCATTTAGGAAATTATGGTCTGTTGACAATAATCACAGTAGCACGTATGAGAAAACAAGTCTTGTAAATAAGTGATTTGCTTCATGTATGCCTCTTTAGAAACGGAATGTCTAGAGCAAGAAGCCTCTCAGATTCATCTCTCACCTAGGTATGGCAGGATTTCATGTTCTCGGATAGTAAACAGTATTGTACTTTCAGCCAGGATCTTTTTTAATCTTTTTTATGTTCCCTGTTCCTTTTTTTTTTTTTTTATTGTT
>PVIW01012886.1:0-29963 GCA_004026585.1 Noctilio leporinus | reverse complement strand
TGTATTTGTGGAGGCTTGTCTTGTGACATACCATGTGGTCTATCTTGGAGAATGATCCATGTGCATTTGAAAAGAATGTGTATTTTGCTTCTTTGGGGTAAAAGACTCTGTAGACATCAGTTAGGTCCATTTCCTCTAGAGTGTTGTTCAATGCCACAACATCTCGGGGGATTTTTTGTTTGGAAGATCTGTCCATTATAGATAGTGGGGTATTAAGATCCCCTACTATTAGTGTGTTGCTGTCTATGTCTTTCTTAAAGTCTTCCAAGATTTTCCTTATATATTTCGGAGCTCCTATGTTGGGTGTGTATATGTTTATCAGAGTTATTTCTTCTTGATGGATTGTTACCTTAAGTATTATGAAATGTCCATCTTTGTCCCTTTTTATTTCCTTCATGGTAAAATCTATTTTATCTGAAATCAGTATTGCTACTCCAGCTCTTTTTTTAATGTCCATTTGCTTGATATATAGTTTTCCATCCCTTCACTCTCAACCTATGTCTATCTTTTGTTCTGAGGTGGGTCTGTTGAAGACAGTATCTATGTGGATCATGTTGTCTTATCCATTTGGCTACCCTATGTCTTTTGATTGGTGCATTTAATCCATTTACATTTAAGGTGATTATTGATTGATACTTACTCATTGCCATTTTTTCCCTTTGTGTCTGTATTCCTCTTTGGCTTTCTCTGTTTCTTCATATTATTTGTTCACTTATTTTTTGTTTGTGTGTGTGTTTTTTGTTTTTTGTTTTTTGTTCACTTATTTTTATAGAAGACCTTTTAGCATTTCTTGCAATGCAGGTTTGGTAAAGATGTATTCTTTCAGTCTTTTTTTGTCTGGGAAGCTCCTTATTTCTCCTTCTATCTTGAATGAGAGCCTTGCTAGGTAGAGTATTCTTGGTTGCAGGCCTTTGTTACCATGACTTGAAATATTTTTTGCCATTCCCTTCTGGCTTGAATTGCTTCTGTTGAATTATCATTTAATAGCCTTATTGGAGCCCCTTTGTATGTTATTTGTCTTTTCTCTCTTGATGCTTTTAGGATTCTCTCTTTGTCTTTGAAATTAGCCATTTTAATAATAATGTGCCTTGGTGTTGGTCTGTTTGGGTTGATCCTCATTGGGACCCGCTGTGCTTCCTGAACTGGATTAATGTTTTCACTCCTCATGTTAGGGAAATTTTCTATCATGACTTTTTTGAACAGGTTTTCCATTCCTTGTTTCTCTTCTCCTTCTGGTACCCCTGTGATACGGATATTGTTACATTTCATGTTGTCCTACAGCTCTCTTAACCCCTCTTTAGTCTTATTCAACTTTTTTTTATTCTCTTCTACTGTCTTGGAGGTTTTGTCTACATTATCCTCCAACTCGCTGATCCGGTCCTCTGCTTCCTCTAGCCAACTGTTGATTCCTTCTACTGTATTCTTCAATTCAGAAATTGTATTCTTCATTTCCTCCTGGCACTTATTGATAGTTTCCATGTCCTTTTTCATGCTGTTGTAGTTCTCAGTAAGTTCCTTGTAACTTCCCTGGAGTTCTTTGTAATTTCCCTGGAGTTCTTTGTAATTTCCCTGGAGCTCTTTGTAATTTCCCTGGAGTTTTTTGTAGTTCTCCTGGAGTTGTTTACAGTTTTCTTTGATGTGGCTGAGCTCACTGAGCTTCTCTATTATCATTCTTTTGAATTCCTTATCTGATATTCCAGGTGCCTCTGTTTCCTTTTGTGTTCTTTCTGGGGATTCTTTCTTTCCTTTTGGTGATGGACTGATTCTTTTTTTCCCCATTTTGGGTGTCCGTTCTTTCTTGCTCTTTATTTATTTATTTATTTCTGTTCTTTCCTTGGGTTAACCTGCTTTGCTTCCTTGCCTTAGTTGACCACCCTTCTGTGATAGGAGATTTGTGGAGTTCAGTGTTGCTGTCTCCCAGATTTTCTCCACTTGCTGTTCTTGATGTGTCCTTTATTTGGGCTGTCTAGTTGTATTCTGGGTTGTGGGCTTTTAGGTGAAACAAAAACGAAAACAAAAACAAAAAACAAAAAGCAAAAACAAGAACAAAAACAAACAAACAAAAAAACCAAAGCAAACCAAACCAAAAAAAAAAAAATGCAAAAGGAAAAAAGAAATAAAAACAATAATAATAAGAAGAAGAAAGGATTTAGATGGCTGTTTACCTTGAATAATCCCTGACTGGTCCAGATGGAGCCTGGACCTGAGGGCTTTTAGCGGAGGAAAAAAAAAAGAAAGAAAAAAAGGGAGAAAGTCACAAGAGAAAGAGAAATCAATATTAATAAAGAAAAGGTTTAGGTGTCTGTTCACCCTTTATGGTCTCTGTTTGGTCAAGGTGGAGCCAGGACCAGTGGGTTTTATCAGGGAGAAAAGAAAGGAGAAAGAAAGAAAGGAAAGATAGAAAGAAAGAAAGAAAGAAAGAAAGAAAGAAAGAAAGAAAGAAAGAAAGAAGGAAAGAAAGAAAGAAAGAAAGAAAGAAAGAAAGAAAGAAAGAAAGAAAGAAAGAGAGAAAGAGAGAAAGAAAGAAAGAGAAAGAGAGAAAGAGAGAAAGAAAGAAAGAAAGAAAGAAAGAAAGAAAGAAAGAGGGGGAGAGAAAGTCACAAGACAAAGAGAAATCAATATTAATAAAGAAAGGTTTTAGCTGTGTGTTACCCCTTTATGATTTCTGGTTGGTCCAGGTGGAGCCAGAACCTGTGGGCTTTATCAGGAAGATAAGGAAAAGAAAAATTAAAAAAAAAAAAAAAAGTAAGAAAAGAATAAAGAAAGGATTCAGAAAGGCTGGGGAAGGGAGGAATACTTAGATTGAGGACTGGGGATGCGTTATAGCCACAGAGTGAATAGACTTTAATTTGAGAGTAGGGGGAGGGTCTTGGATATTTAGGTGGATTGAGGTACGGTGGGGATTAAGAATATGTGAGAGGTAACTTTTGCAAAGGATATGTTGGGGATTAATAGTTCATATTGCTCTCGGTATAACTCAGGTGCTTGAGATTGGCAGCAATCCCTTCCCTGAGGGTGCCTCTTTTTCTTAGTCAGGACTTCACAGTCTATAGTCTATATTCTAGCTGGTCTTGGTGCTTGGCAGGGCCTCTGATAGTCACAGTAGGGCTGATTCTGAGTGTCCGCCCCCAGGTAGGCTGGGCCTCCTGCAGCCTGGCTGGGTTTTAGGGCTGCCGGTGTTCTGGATCCCACAGGGTGCCCCCTCCCACTCCTGACGGATGTTCCTGCCCATGATGAGCACCCAGCACCTCTGCAGGGCAGCCTGCAACTTCGCTGGTCCCTGTGACGACTGGCCCCACCCCCGCAGTTCCGGGAGGAGGCCGGGCCTGTCAGTCAACACTGTCCGGGGTCCACCTACCCTGTCCTGCCCTTCCTGGGTCAGGAACCACTCCTCCAAGCCAACCAGCTGTCTGAGAAGTCCTTTACACCGCCTCTGTGATGAGCCCCTCCTAGGTGTGGGCGGTGCGCCTGTGTCTCCAGCAATGGAGGGTCAGTTGCCCCTGCTACCAGTTCCCAGCTTGCCGGCTAGCTGTTTGGAGTTTCTGTGGAGCCTGGGGGCCTGTGTGATTAAGCAGGGCTGGTTCTCCTGCCTCACAGGGGCTTCTAGCTGCTGTTTCCCTGGTGGCCCAGCAGCACCATTTTCAGCCCTCTCGCCACCCTGGCTGGTGTACTTCCAGCTCCCCCACTCTGGCTTCCCGCAGGACTCTTCTTCTCTGCCTCTAGCCTCGTGTGGAGCCTCCTCTCCCTGTTGCCGAGTGAGTCTCTCACACAGTCCCTCCCCTGCAAGAGTTCAATTCCGCGTTCCCTAAGGCGTTTGCCCTCGCCGCCCACACTTCACTGTTGAAACTTCCAGTCAGCAGGGAGCCCGGAACTGGCCCCAGTCAAACGCGCCCCTCTGGGCAGAGCCGCCATTGCCCAGGGCCGACCTCCGCCCACCAGCCGGTCGGTCGGTTGGAACACCTCACCTACTGTCCTGCTGGCCTCCTCTGCCTCTGGGCTGTGCTCCCCTGTGTCCAGATGCTGCCTGTTCCAATTCCTAGGGTCCTGAAGATGTCTCACACTCCCTATCTTGTCCTCTAGCTGCTTTGGTACTCGAGAATACCATCAGTACTGCTCTCTACTCTGTCGCCATCTTCCCCCCTCTCTTCCAATACTATTGACTATATCTACATAGCTGTATTTTACAGTCCTGTGACTATTTTATAACAACCAATCTGTACACCTCAATGCTTTGATTTTTTTTTACCCAATACCCCAACCTTCTCCCCTCTGGCAATCATCATTCTCTTCTCTTTATCTATGAGTCTGTTTCTGTTTTGTTTGTTCAAACTCTTTATACTACAAAGAACCACTTGGGGTTTCCTTCTTTAGAAGGAAGCTGTAGGCATGGAAGAAACATCAAGTTTCTCATAATCTTCTCTAGGCAAAGTAGACTTTAAGAAAGAAGTGATGCTTGAGCAAAAATTTAAAAAGAGTATTTCACTAATGGAAAAACTGAATTAAAGATGTTCATTACCATGTCTGAAATCATGAAATCAAAAGATAGCAGATTTGTTGCATACCCAGTTATCTTTCTCAAGTCTGGCTTTCCTACCTATGAAACAAAGCAACCCTGATGTTGATCTTGAGGATGGCCTTTCCAATCTAAAGCAGAGCCTCAACCTTCCCCACATCAATGGACTGAGCAGGGAGGTCAACTTCATGAGGGCAGGAAAACTCTCTGCTCTGCTGGTAATGTTCAGAACAGCACCTGCACATTAGTGCCTGTCAAATGAGTAAAATAAATCATTTTCATAGCATCCTTAAGGGCTTCTTTGTGGAGAATATCCAGGCTTTTAACTTCAACCCCTAATTATGTCACATTCATTTTATCATCACCCAGCAATATGTGTGACACATACTAGGTGCACAATAAATGTATTTCAAATAAATTAATAAATAAATAGATATCCTCCTGAGAACATGCTCTAATTTTTCTACTCCGCTCTTACAACAGCATGAGTTGGGCTGAAGGCAAAATATTCCAAGTTAGCCTGATCATTTAGGAGTAGAACCATCACCTCCTGCAGTCTAAGTACTATGATTCTATTACTGTGATCTAAGCTAGAGATGTATTTATAAATGACTGTGTGTGTGCATATCATGTCAGTTGGTCAGACTGAGAGATAACCATGTTGTTGCCTGAACTTGCTCAGGCCTGGAGAACTGTGGGTTGCTCATATCAAGAGAGGAGGAACAGTTCAGGTATAGAGTGAAACAGAGGCTATGTCCACAAAATCTTAAAAAGATCAGCCATGAAGGAATTAGGGACCTGCATAATGGCTGTGTGGGAGACATATCCCTACAGAAGAATAGTTGTGTAGAGGTGTCCAATGGTGTCAGTAAGCACAGAGAAATGGAACCAGGTGACAGTGACTCAGGGGTCAGGTGGGGGTTTACCATTATGCTGACAGATCTGAGGAATGAGACTGGTCAGAAACCAAACCTGAGATACGGGTCTATATAGCACCATGGTATGATATCCAGAGCTCAGTCCTGGAGTATTAGGTCTTGGATCTGAGTGGATGCAAAGGGAGATTTGGGGTAAATTAATCCAAAAACTATGTGTCAAAAGGGATGATTTTGTTCCAATCCATATTAATTAGGAATTATGCTAAGCTTCCATAGCCTAGGGATCCCAAGTATAGCTGATCCAATCAAATAGAAGTTTATTTGGTTGGCATGCCACCATCCAAAGGTAAGGTGGTAGTCCAGTGCAAAACAGAGAAGCCAGGTTCTTCTGCCTTGTCATTGTGCCCTAATCTGTACTGCCATGGCCATATTGCCTGCCCTAAAAAGAAAGAAAGAGGAGGACAGGGTATTAGCTTTAAAGAAATCAGACATAAGTTTCATACATCAGTTCCATTCACATTCCATAAGCAAGAACTTATCACATCCAACTACAGAGGATGACTCAGAACATAAATTTTAGCTGAGTGTTGCTACCAGCTGAGTCATCTAGTAGCCAACGCTGTGTTTGAAGTGCAAGATGGTCACTAGCAAGAACACCTATGGAAAGAAGTATGAAGCAGTATTAGTCAAGCTGGAGTGACTCAGCTAAAATGGTAGGAGACTGTAGAGTGAGGATTGCCCATCTGAGTTGCCTCACAATGGGCTGAAGTGGCTGGACCTCTATATGCCTGCCCCACTCAGTTGCCAGACTCAAGTTCCCCCCTGGAAGGGCACAAATGCAAGTGAGGCCAGAAAGACCTGGAAAAAGCTAATAGATAAAAACCTGCCTACTGACACCTTTCCCACAGATGGGCACCAAGCTCCTCCTTAAAAACAAATCCATGCAGCCCATCTCAGTACGTACCCAGGTGGCATGTGCCTAGAAGTAAACTCAGAAGGAATAGACACTCGTGGACAATGAGCAATCTTTGGTTGGTGTGTAAGAGGGAAACCTTTTGCTGAACGCCTGCTGATTCATCAGTGAACAAGGATTAAGGGCACCTGATCTTCTGGATCTCACAGTTTTTGAGAAAGATGAAAACAAGTAAGTATACAATAAACAAAAAAGATGATTGCAGATAATGAAAAATGCTATGAAGATATTCCAATGGAACAGAGAGTGACTGTGTGGTGCTCGGAGAAGATGTCTCTGCGAAGGCGATATTTCCACTGAGAATAGAATGAGGATGAAAAATAGCATTCTAGGCAGAGGGAATAGCATGTGCAAAAAATAGAAACAAACTTGATTCTTTCAAAGAACAGAAATAGGCTCATAACATGAGGATTTTAGGCAGAAAGGAGATGTAAACCATGTGGTCAAATCATCAAATTACATTCTACTTAGTAAAGAGTTCAGGATTCATTTGAAGTGTGATTGAAGCCCTCATAAGTATTAACACAAGAAAATGACAACTATTTTAATAAAATTTTAATAAACTTCCTTATTTGTATGGACAAATTATTTCTGGAACTATCTTTTCAAACCTATTTAACTCTTGGATCAATTTTCTGTCCAGTATAGCTAAACTATTTTAATTGTTTTGTTTGATTTTTTTTACTAAAATTATTTTCATATGCATCAATTTCCTAGCAAATTTTTTATTCTTATCATAGTTCCAAGCTCTAACACAGAAACTAAGATGTGACCAGACCAGTCATTTATCTACAAGTAGGATATTTATCTTCATTCCAAAAAAAAACAGCACCCCATTAAAAAAGTTCTTCATTCCCAACTATGCCTAGATTCATTTTTTTCTTTAAATTTCTTTATGCTCTTCTCTTTATCTTCTTGGTTCCTTCTCAGATTTCATATAAGTCAAAATGTTTTCTTTTTTATAAGAAAATAAAGCAAACTTTAAATTGCTTCATAAATTCAGTGCATTAGTTTATAGCTAGCTTCAGGTATGGCTGGATCCAGGAACCCAAATACCGTCATGCACATTTAGCATTGGCCTTTTTTCTCTGGGATAGGCTTTATTAATCATAAGCTTGATCAGTTACCTTATGGCCAGAGTTCCATTTATCTGGTAGCCCACACCAGATCCATGGATTCATATCCTACCACATAGCAACTTCAGAAAGCAAAACAACTCATCTTATTTCCATAATTTCAGACAAGCATCCCAGGACTTATTCACTTATTTTAAATTTAGGTTGTATGCACACACCTAAACCAAATATATAAATATATTTATAAATATATATAAATATATATATATATATATACACACACACACACTATATGTATATAATATATGATGTGTGTGTGTGTGTGTGTGTGTGTGTGTGTGTGTGTGTGTATTTTACCCTTACCCAAGGACCTGCTTATTGATTTTAGAGAGAGGGGAAAGGAGTGAAAGAGATAGAGAGAGAAACATCAATGTGAGAGAAAAACATCAATTGGTTGCCTCTCAGATGTGCCCCAACTGGAGACCAAACCTGCAACCTGATATGAAATCAAACCCATGACTTTCTGGTTTATGGGATGATGCTCCAACCAACTGAGCCACACCAGCCAGGCCTAAACCAATTATTTTGCTGAAGGGATGTAAGGTGGTGATTGGCTTGTTGACTCTTTGGCGTAGGGGTGCAGCCAACCTCTCCTTGGACTGTATCAATTTAAAATAGAGAAGTTATTTTCCTATTTAAAAAATCAAGCTATTAATAATAGAATAAAAGGGAACCAATGCTAAGCAGTGAGTGTGGCAGTTCCTGAGCCAATGACACCTTTTCTATTTGCAGCTCCATATTTTCCCTTCAGAACTGTACCTCTCCAGCTGTGGTTTTCTCATGACCTTGGGTCATATGTGTTCCTGGAATTCCAGTTTTACTCCTCCTCTAGCCTAGTGTGGTCTTTGTTCTCTGACCCCCATGGAGGACTTCCTCACTGGACTTATGCAAAACCCAGAAATAGGATCCATATGGAGCAAACCTGTAGATGGAGCTGATTGTCAGAACAGTCACTTCCAAATACCTAGTTGATGGACAGTTTCTCTCACTTCATCCCCTGCAGCATCAGGCTGCTGAGCCAATGCTTAATTCAAAGACTAGAATCTATTAAAATCCAAAGTAAGAAGCAGATAAAGAAATCCCCTTATTAAATTTATGTTCAGTGGGGTGCGTACATAATTCATCCCAAGAGCATCAAATATAAATGCCCCACTGATGGGGGGAGTGAAGCCGACACCACAAAAGTCTGAGCTCACTTAGAAGGAGACATTAGGAAGCAACAATCTTTGCAAAGAGCTTCTTCAGAGTGCTAATGAGATCTGGCACTGGAGTGTTCCAATAAGGATCTTAGATGAGGACATGCTCAGCAATGGTGCTTCCCTGCCAGCCTCTCAGTGAGCACCTCCATGTTTATAAACTCAGCTTAATCCCCCCCTGAGCTACTGCTGAGCTTCCATAGCTTCTAAAGTGTATGGAATGAAGGTTCCCTGGGCTGTGGATTAGACTGGTAAATTGACTGCAGGAACGGTCAGTCCCTGTAGTCTCAGTTCTGCTCAACTGCAGAAAGCATCATCTCACCTGCCACTTCAACTCCACCTAGCTTTTAGAGGCAGAACTGAGTATAATGGGAAGGGCTATGAGGAGCACCTATGTCCCCCAATTCAGTGGTGCAGAGATAGGGTCTGATGAGTTCAAGGGAAACTTTCCTACAAGTGGAAGCCTTACTACCTACTTCACCAAAATTGTGTCTGCATCTACTCTGAACAATAGCAAATGCAGCCTGGTTCTTGATGGTTTATTTCCAGAGACTGCCTCCTGTTGCCATGGCCAGTCCTTAGTGATAATTTATATCACTAAGTGATAATTTATATCCTTCTTTTCTTCATCATCTTCATCATCTTTATCATTATCATAAGTATCATAGCTACTATACATCTAACATTTATCATGTCCTGAGCACTGTGTAAAATTCTATAACATGAATAATTTCATTTAACCCTAATATATACTTATTCTTCCATCATCAGGGCATTTGTACCAGGTTCCTAGAATGGGCTTTACTTAGCTCTTTAAAAAGCTTCCTTATTTTTATTATCCTTGTCCTCAAGCTAAACAGTATCTCTTCAGAGAAGACTTCCCTGATGTTCCCAAGTTTAGTGGCACATCCTAGTCATAATCATACTACATTCTTTTTTAATCATCTCCCAAGGATATGTTTATTGATTTGATAGAGAGAGGGAGGGCGGAGAGAGAGAGAGAGAGAGAAACACTGATGTGAGAGGGGAAACATCCATTGATCACCTCCCATATGCACCCCAACTGGGGATGGAACTCTTAACCTTCTGGTGTACAGAATGATGACCCAACTAACTCAGCCACTGGGCCAAGGCACAATCACATTACTTTTTTTTTTGTTTCTTCAGTAGTGCTTAGCAGTTTATTGCATAGTTAAATTGACCTATTTGTTTAGTTATGTAGCAGAATTTCAGTAGCTGGGGGTAGAAATAGGAAGTTATTCTGCCTTGCTCTTTGTTGTGCCTTCATGACCTAGATAAAAACACACTGAACATAGTCAGTGCAAACAGAAACATTTGTGGAATGAACAACTGTATGGAAAACTATTATTGTCATCCCCATTTATTTATAAGGATGCTGAAGACCAGACAGTATAAATAATTAATTAATTTCCCAAGTTAGAAATTAAGGACTGCTATTTCCTGCAGATCTGCTCTTTTTGGGGCCCCAAACCACCATGCTACCAAAACAATTCCTCCCTCTCCTTTCTAATATTTACTCCACCTCAGATCAAGGTCTAGTTCACCAAAAGCTATTGGACTAGACTAGGACCATAGTTTGTTTGAGGTAGCTATCTCAGATCAAATTTACCTTTCCCTGTTTTGTCATTCCTTGCCAGACCATGTCACCAAGTCATTCATGATCATGTATTTAAAGTACTTGAGAGGATCTGTGATGCATGAAACATTGGCCAGGTGTATTCTCCTGCATAGGTAAATTAATGGCACCAGAATTCTTGATTGGGAAAGAAGTAGGAGATAGCCACTTTTCAGGTGGTCAACAAGAATGAAAGATACCTGTGACCCCAAAGGCCGCTGGTTCAATTCCCCAGTCAGGGCACATAACCAGGCTGCAAGCCAGGTCTCTAGCCAGGTCTCCAGCCAGGTCCATAGCTAGTGGCAGGTGAAAGACAACCGTACATTGATGTCACTCTCCCTTTCTTCCTCCCTCCCTGCCCTTCCCTCTGAGGATGATGAATAAAATCTTTAAATAAAAAATAATGAAAGATAATTGTATTAGGAAGTCGGGGCACTGTGTTTGAATCCCTGTCATCCCCTTTAATTCTGAACATTGGTTCACTTGTCAAATATATCAAGGAAGTCAAACTAAATTAAGCTTTACCCATACTCATTCCAGATAATTTCCCTCTTCACTAGGGTGAGGAGTTTGGACTATAAGAGATATGGTGCTCATACTGCTGTTAGAAATCAGAAGATCAGAGTCATAAATAGTAAAAGTCCTGAGTAACATCTAAGGTACAATATAATTAGATAAAACAGTACATCATAGTTAAAAGGAGCAATTTATAATGTTGTTCTATAAGAGAATCCATTCTTATTTCAGAAAGTTGACCTGCCAAGAAACCCCAGGGACTATAGTGATCCAGTTGGTTCTGTCTCTGAGGATTAAAGAAGAGATATTTAGAGATCAATTAGCTTGCTATCAAAGAATTTTAAGGCTATACAGTGTCATAAAGTGCAAGAGGGATCCATCCATCATCTAAGGAATCACACGGCTCCTAAGCCTCCCCAGTTCTCAGGTGCACAGCAGGCTTCCTAAGAAAGCTGGATGATTGCCAAGCCTTACTAAGGATGGGGGGTGAGGGAGTTTGGAGGGCCTGCCCTTTCCTTGTGCTCCCTCCATTTACAGTTCACCAAAAAAAGAAGTGATTGGGTTAAGCTGGTGGACTGGTATGGGACATCTCTATTGGGCTAATGTTACTCTAGCACCTCTGGGGATGCTTAGCTCTGACACAAGTATATAACATCAAGTAAGACACTATTCCCCAAGCTAGCAATGAGGATCAATGAGGCAGAATCTCTGAGCGTACTTGATTGTGTTCATAAACGCCATGTCTTAATTTTGCTAAGGGTGTCCACCTCTTTATTTCCTAGCACTCCTTGCCTGAACCTTACATTGCACCTGTTAGCAGCTAACGTTGGGCCCCAGTGCTGCAACCTCAGTTTTTGAGGTTAGCTAAGAAAGAATTTGGAGCCAAACTCTAACATAAGAGGAAGTTCATTTAGGAAAAAAGTCACAGAGGTGGAAGAAATGAGCCAGATGAGCTGTGTGGACTCAGGAAATAAATTGTAGAGGCAAAAGAAGGGCCCTTGGAGCTTAGGAGAAAGAAAGCACAGATATATGTGCCTGAAAGAAGAAAGGGGAGAAAGAGGTGTGTGTGTGTGTGTGTGTGTGTGTGTGTGAGAGAGAGAGAGAGAGAGAGAGAGAGAGAGAGAGAGAGAGAGAGAGAGAGAGAGAGAAACTGGACCCTTTGTCCTCAGGGTTTTTATCTGTGTTCCAAACGCAGACTTTCTTAGGGAGGGTCTCGGGGAGGATCTCAATAGAATATTTATCAGCTTTCTAATTATCCTTTCAGGGTGGTGGTCTCTACTAATTGGTCAGAGCTAGGGTGGTAGGGGGTCATTAGTCATTGCAGCTGATCCTGACATTAGCCATGGTGTCATTTTGTCTGGTTTTGCTGCTTTTCTGGACCTGGAGCTGAAACAATACTGAGGCCTAAATGTCATCTCTAGTTTGACCAACCCTGTCTCTGTGGTCAAAAAACCCAAGGCTTTGTTCCTAAGATTATATGATGCTTGCAAGAACCTCATTGTCCTGGGGACTTAATGCTTAAAGGAGTGGTCATGCAAGGGCTTATATGGGTGTTGTATATGTTACATGATTAGTGACATGCTAGAGAGAGGAAAGATAACCCTGAGGTTAAGGGCCTAGCCTATAACACTCATTTTCTCCAGTTTTTTCCATTACTAGGTACCCAGGCCTTTCTGCCCTGGTGGCATTCTGTAGTACCTGCTTATCATTCCTGTTCTGCTCATGCCTGTCTAACTGCTTCCTTTATCACACCCACATTAAAATTGTCCTCATGTTTTAAATATGCCAAGTTGGTTCTCATGTTCATAAAATTGCACATGTTTTGTTTTGTTTTTTGAGATTTTATTTATTATTATTATTATTTTTAAAGATGTTATTTCATTATTTTTAGAAAGAGGGGAAGGGAGAGAGGCAGAGAGGGAGAGAGACATCAATGTATGGCTGCGTTTCACCTGCCTCCAGCCACAGACCTGACTGGAGACCTGGTTTGCAACCTGGTTATGTGCCCTGGCTGGGGAATCAAACCTTCGACCTTTGGGTTCGCAGGCCGGTGCCTTATCCACTGTGCTACCAGCCAGGGCGTATTTATTATTATTTTTAGAGAGAGGGGAAGGAAGAGAGGCAGAGGAGTAGAGAAACATCAATGTATGGTTGCCTTTCATCTGCCTCCAGCTACAGACCAGGCTGGAGACCTGGCCTGAACTTGATTAAGTGCCCTGGCTGAGAATCAAACCAGAGATCTTTGGGTTTGCAGGCCAGGGTCTTATCCACTGTGTCACCAGCCAGGGTTTGCACATGGTATTTTTGCTGCTTTGTTCACTAGCCACTCCTGCACAGGACTCCACCCTCTCCTTCCACTGGAATTCTGCATCATTTGTGACACTTCAAAAATGTCACTTCTTTGGAGCCTTCCCTAACTATTCACATTAGAGAGCCCTGCTGTGGCACTTTCGTGTTCCATATAACAACTCAGTGCCTGTGCAATTCCTCAGCTTTCCCTCTCGCCAGGATTCCCCTCTTCCTAGAAGAAGGATTGCTTGCTAGGTCTACCAAATAAAAATTTAGAATATCCAGTTAAGTTTGAATGTCATGAGAACAACAAATTCAAATTTACCTGGATAGTCTCTAACTTATCTGGCAACCTGACCTGAAATGTGAATTCACCTTCAAAGGAGCTGGCTGTTGCATTGCTGGAGATGGAACTTAATTTATTCACCTTAAATCTTCAAGCTGAAAGTTTTAATGACAAGTATCAAAATCTAGTTCTTCCTGAGTTAGCCATCACACCACTGTTGACGAAAAATCAGCGGCCTGGAATTGCCACCTACTGAAGTTTCTTCAAACCAGCAGATAGAACTGTGCCTCCAAGATACAGTCACTCAAACTTTTGGAATGGACTTCCGAAGCTGCACTGTTCAGGTTTAAGCAGAAAAACCCCTCTCTTAGTGCCAACCTCAGCTAAATATGCTCCATGCTAAAGCTGCCTTAAAGACACTTCCCAGATATCAAGCCAGCATTAGAAGGCCAGGTGGAGACAAACTGCTGTGAACGGCACCTTGGGGACCCAAAACCAACACATGCCTTCAGACTGGACAACAGTTTGCAAGTTATATCTCCAAAGCAGTTTTACCCCAAGAGTGCCATTGTCTTTTCTTACTACCCGGCCTTGGTGAGGGACATCTTGACGGATCTAATTAAGTTTGAATTTCAGGAGCAGTGTTTCGGTGTTATAAAACCATTCCTCACTAAAAGACAGACTGTTCTTCAAATTTCTCACTTTCTCCCCAGTATGCTAAAGCCTTGCATAATAATAACTTTTTTAAAAAAGTCCTGTCAATGGATACTACTTTAGATATTTGTCAAATGAATAAATAGGATGGAGAAATGCATGTATTGAACATCTGCTATTAGTCAGTAAGCTAAGTGCTGTGTATTTTTACCTCATTTACATTTTATAGAAGTACTATTGAGTCAGAGATAATAGTCACATTTTTACAGGAGGAAACTGAGACTCAAAGAGGTTAAGTAAATACTTTAAGTTTATATAGGTAGTGCAAGAGTTTGATTTTTTTTTTTTTTTTAAGTATTGGAGGAGGAGCACATTTCCTCCACATCATTGATTTTGGGCTTGGCTATGTGACTTGCTTTGCCTCAAAAGGGATTCAGGTATGACACAAAAAGAGGCCTTAATGTGCTCATGTGTTCTGTCCTAGCTCTGGTTCTCTGCTGACATGCTATGCAGACATGTGGCAAAACTCCACTTGGGATGCCCTGAGCTTTCCAACTAGACCTCAACTTTTAGATTTCTGTATTTGTCTCTATATTGGATAACTTTAACAGAAATCCTGTTATCAGTTTAATCAGAATACTCCCTTACCCCTGATGTTTGCTCTTAGTAACTGTCCACCTACTAACAGCCTCACATTACTCCTTGGTTATAAATTCCCACTTTTCCTGGTTGTATTCAGAGTTGAGTCCAATCTCTTTTCTCCATGTGAGACCCCACTGCAGTGGCTCCTACACTTATCACAATGCCCTGCCCCTTGGAGAAAGCCTGCCTTACCATCTTCAACAGATATATTTTTCTATAACAAAAACCCCTGAAGACTGCTGGTACATGGAGGACCAGATATATGGAACAGGCTAAACTCATCCCCTACTTCCTACTTCTTTGACCTGCAGCTTGAAGCAGGGCTAGCCAGCTGAACCTAGTCTAGGTCAGCTATACTGCAATTGACTTGAAGAACTGTAGGCCTCTGAGATTCTAAGATGTTTTCTGAATAGGAAAAGCTGATTATTGTAGCTAAAAGATGACATTTCTAAGATCTCTACTTAAAATATTTTAATCAAGCTCATGTCTGGAGCACAGCAGGCTCCACCTATCATATTGAGAGCAGTGAATCTGCGGGCTGTAGATTTTAGAGGCCAGAAACTGGCAGAGGGAGTGAGGGCCTCTTGGGAAGTCTTAAAGCATAGCTTTGGAACAGAAAAGAAGATTGCCAATATTTATGTCCATGGAAAAATCAAACTTTCTCCTCCCCCTCCTTCTCCTGCTTCTCCTCCTTCTTCTTGAGTCTTTTCCCCATTATGTCAGTTTGATTCATGTCTATTAACCTATATTCAAATAAATAAGTTATTTCCTCTATGTCCATTATACTGATAGGCTTGTTGAAAGAATATAAAATAATGAATACAGCTTTTATGATGAAATCTTCCATTTGCTTATATATCTTCTCTGTCACTTAGATCCTGTAATATATCCATTTCAGTTTTAAAGTCCCTGCCTGATTGATAGTTACAATATCTCACATCTCTGAGTCTGGTTTTGTTGACTGTTTTATCCTTGAATAATATGAGTTTTTCTGGCTTTTTTCTGTGTTTCATAATTTTTTATTGAACGCTAAATACTGTGTATAAAAAAATAAGAGAGGCCGAGGTGAATTACATTTACATCTGGAAATAGGCATGCCTCTTTTGAAAGGCCTTTACAATTGGGCACTGAGCCACTTTGGTCTATAAGAGAACTAGGTTTAATTTTGTTGTTCCCATTGCTAGGATTACTTTCAGTGAAGCACAGTCTTCAAATTCCTTCAGTAGCCACTAGCTCATAGTTACCTTGAGGTCTAAATTTCTGCAGGGCTTCCTCAGTATTCCTATTACACCCTCATCAGGCCCTATGTACCTTCCTCAGAGAAATGTTTCTCTCTGGTCTTGCCCTGTGCTCAGCAGTTGGTTTCTGTTGCTCGTGCAAGGCTTGTGGTAGAGCAGGGAGTTCCTCAGACCTCCTACCTCAGCCTTTGTCTGAGGCAGATAGTGCACCTGAACTTCACAGGTGGGACCTTGTCAGCAATTCTATTCCTCCCCCTGTGACAAACATTTTTTAGGTGGCATCCTATCCTCCAACCCTCTACTCTATGGAAGCTAACTGGTGGCTTGTATAAAGCAGCAGATTGCTCTTGTCTAGTGTTCATGCAGCATGAACGGAGTAAGCTGCTACCCGCCTCCCCCAGTGGCATCCTATATTTTCCCGATGTCAAGGCAGAACCAGGTGACCGGTAGGTTTTATTGTCTTCCCCAGCTGCACACAACTTTAATCTTACATTTAAAGGAAGACTGGGACTGGGATATGGGATGGTTCTTGCCTCTTACAGTGACATATAGCTTTTGCTTCATGTCTTTAGAAAGTGTGCAGCAGAGGTGGGTTTCCTACCTGTACATAAGTGGCAGGTGATCACTATCTTGCACCCTCTGAGGATCTAAGGCATAGATGGCTTCTTCAGGTGTTTTGACCCTATTCTCATACCTTGGCAGGTCTTGTCAGCCTGAGACACTGAGTGGTCCTAGTGGGAAACCACTGGAGTTCTAGAGAACAAGAGGGCAGGAAGCAGAGGAACCATTGGATAGACTCTCAGTCATAAAGGGTGGGATGAAGGGAAGTATATGGTGGGTGGATTTGGTATCCAAGGGGTCAGGGAATAGTATGACCTTGAATGAGATGATTAATAGGGTTGTGCTTCCAGTGTCAGGCACAGGTCCAAGCAGAAACCAGAAACCAGTTTGGGATTCCACTACTCTGAGTCACAGGTCAATGTCAGACACTGGAGAGACATTATCAAGTATCTAGTTGAAGAACTGAGCTGGGAGAAAGCAGGTCTAGAAAAGGGGTTTGGATGGATGATGGGGACAAGGTATCCATGCTTGGGGTAGTGATTATCTGTGCGGGATGCTAGCTGCACCACTTATTAGCTGTGTGAGTTTTAGCAAGTTACATAACCTCTCTAGGCTCTGGTATCACCATCTCTAGTTGGTCTGAAGGTTGTGGGTTATTGTTAAGCTGATTAACCATCTCTAAAATGGAATGAATATTATAACACTACTTAGCATTTGGGGTTGTATGAAAACTCAAGGAGTGAGTAAGCATTTAAAAGTGTTTGGTACATAGTCAGAGATCCATAATGGTGGCATTATTGGATTGATTCAGGCTCCAGGATTTCTAGGATAGGGTTGAAGGGAATACCTGAAGTTTCCCATTTGTTCACCTCTACTCACCAGAGTGAAAGTGAAGGGGATAGAGAGCAGGAGCTGTAACTGAAAATCAGGAACATGCTGAGATGGAGTACCTGGAATGGCCTATTACATAAGAGAGGCAGTTGGGAGGCTAATCTGTGAAGAGGGAGCTTTCACCCATACCTGAATTATAGGAAAGAACACTGTAGATTTTAAATGTCCCTGCACACACACATCTACCAGCCTTATTCCAAAATTGTTGAGTTCGCTCATTCCTAGGTAAATACCCAGTGTGGGTCTTAATGTATCAGACACTCTGCTACATACTGTTGGCTAACACAAACATCATCTCTACTTTGTGGGACTTGGGGTCCAAATGAGAGAGAAGGCAGAATCCTGGCATTAAATAGGAGTCAGCCAAAAGAGTAGCCATGGGGCAGGGAAGCTGAAAGGGCCTGGAGAAGAATATGAAACAAGAAAAGGAAGCAGCATATGCAAAGGGCTAGGGTGTGAGGGAGCATGGCACCTTAAAGAGGTAAGGGTCCTAGAGCCAGATGAAAAAGAACTGGATGCTGGGCTCCAGAAGAGTAAGTATTCATTATTCTCAGTTACTAAGGAGGAAACTGAGGCTCAGGTGTTTCATGACTGTTAAGGTCAATCATCCAGTAAACAACAAGGCTCAACATTAAACCTAGGTGTAACATACTGTGAAATTCTCACTCCTGTTCCCACTGCCTGGGTCTGTTCAGGTGTCCCCAAGGTGAGTAGTCACCACCAGCCTCCTGGAAGAGTACAAGACAGGGGTATTCCCCACCTGCCCCCATGTTATTTCTCCTGCTGCGAGGATCTATCTGGGTGGGAGACTGAGCCACCTGGGGAGTCTCTGTCTGATGGGCTCTTGCAGAAGGCTTTACCTCCTTCTTGGAAAGTGCAATATTGAAAATCAATGGGGAGAAAGTATCTGAGAGGAAAACTTAATCAAATACCCCGATATAGAGAAGTTAATCATCCAAAATTAACCTCATAACATCTAGTATCAAACTGATCTATAAAGAAAATCAATGAGCGCAAATGAAGCCCCAAAGCCTTTCACCCCCGCCCTAGCTGTGCCCTGCCTAGGAAGTGGTGACTGTGCACTCCTACCTGGAAACCATTGCACAGCCCTTGATATATTTAGCTGCCGGCTTTCAATGGATAGTTTTCATATATGCTTCTCTTCCTGCATTTGCTTACCTGCCATTCATAGAGCCTTAAGTAAGATGAACTTAGCTAAAAATTGTTCTTCACTCAGGAAACATGCTATTCCCACTGTGACAGATAATCCAGCATTGCGTATGGTTTAGATCAAAGAAAAACAAGTTGCTCATCAAAGATGCAACTATTCCATGTTGCAGCAGCCAGAGTGATTTCTGGGCGGGAGGGTGCCTGAGCAACAGAATGAACAGGACAGAGAGGCATCTCTAGGCAAACCCAGGAAGGCCACTTGGTCACATCAGATGGGAAGGAGTTGGTAACATTGCCTCATCATTTGGCAGAGAGAGGGAAGATACCAGAAGTAGCTGGGATAGGGACCAGACACCCAAACTCAACCTCTCCAAGCTCTTTTTTAATCTGTGAAATAGGAATGATTTTTCTAGGTAAAAGTACTATTGTGGGGTTGTGTATTGTATATTCTACTCATTAGGTGTATAGGCCCCATGAGAATAGAGGCCTTGTCTGTTGTGCTCACCACTAAACTTCAAGAGTCCAGAATGACACCTAGCACGTAGCAGGCATTCTCTATGTTGGGATGAATTAATGAACAGAGGCAGTTCATCAGGGTTCAATACCTGCTTTCCAGTAAACATTCATATATAATAAATGGTAGTGAGATGATATTGATGATAATATTAATAATAACACTTACTAGGGTTTTATAGCATGCACTAAGCTCATTGCCTAGCATGCATTTTCTAACTGGATCTTCATGACAATATCTATGCTCGGATTATTATCATTCCTACTTTATAGACCAGGAGATGTGGTTCTGAGGAGTTCAAAGGTGGGCACAAAACTTACAGAGCTGGCAGTGGAGCAAGATTCCAGTCTAGATAAGACTAAGTTCTTAATCTCTGTGCTCTACAAATGATGATGACAATTGTGATGATGATATTGAGATGTTGGTGATGGTGATAGTGATGATGAGAGTAATGAAGATCATTGTGCTGAAAAAGAAAAAGAAAAAGGAAGGCATGAACTTACTCCTAAGGCTGATCCTGTCAAAGTAGTTGGAAAACATGATGCATGGTGTCCAAACTCGAGTGTGATTTCTGGCCATAGTTGCTGTGTCACACAGAAAAGTACAGTCAAGTCACTGCAGTAAACACTCAAGAGGGCACCTGGCTGTTCCAATTAGTCCCTCAGGCTGTTTCAGATTCTGACAGTGGGGAGGGTGCAGACCCCAGGAAGCAGCTCCCTAAGGAAGTAACATGGTGAGACCTAGACAGTATGTCAGAGCCCCAGCCAAGTCAGCCACAGGCTATGACCTGGCCACATACTCCGTGGACAGTTTGGAGCCAACTAAAGAAACCAAAGCAGCTAGTCAAACATAGGAATCCCTTCAATGAGTGTAAGATTCTAAAAAATCCATGGCTGAATAGAACTGTAGATGTCTATGGTTCCCCCATACTCACCCCAACTATAATTTATTTATCCAAAAACATTTATAACATACCACATGTTAATGTTGGGATGCAGCATGGATGAAACAACCTACCTCATGTCCTCATGGACCTCACCTTCCAGTGAATGTAATGGACAACAACCAAACAAACAAACAAGTGAGCAAGGCAGTAATGCCAGACTGTAGTAAAGGTCATGGAATGATTAGATGAAGTCATGTAGAAGAACAAGAGAGGGTCACTCTAGGTAGGGCCATAAGCAAAGATGCCTTTGAGGGACTGAGAAGTTGAGCTGCAGCCTGACACTCCAGATACCGGGTCCAGAGAATAAAGATTAATTCCAGGTATTTCTGGTGGGTAACCTGAAGCTGTCAGATACTCCTATGACCTAAGCCAGGGCAGTCCTAGGAAGGTCAAGGATGTCAGTGTTCCCTGGAGGAAGAGACTGGGGAAAGTAGAGGAATGGGCTGCATCAGACCCACGTGCTGCACACTTCAGGCTTGTTAACTAATCACCCCAAGCACCCTGGTAGTCCTGGGAGATAGGCACCACTCCTCTTTCATGTCTGAGGATCCCACACCCCACCATCTTCTGAGAAGCCTGTCTTCCCAGCAGGCAGCTTGCTTACCAGGAGCAGCAGCTTCTCTGCTGGACTGTCTAACTCCCAGCCCAGAAATTGGATGCCATGAGCAGAAATTTCTGATAACACTGAATGTGTGTTACTGTATCACTCTGTTAGATTACAGGATAATTCTCAGATGTCCTGGCTCTGGCCCTTCCATTTACCCTCCCACAGAACATGAGGTCATGGTCTTCTACATGACCTCAAGTTCCTTCCTGCTTCCTCTCACTCCATGTTTTATCTCTTCTAGGTAATTTAATGTCACCAAGCTCTCTCTTTGTGACATAGACCCCAGGTCTCCCTAGGAAGCCTTCTCCTTCTTGGGGACATGCTCTCAGCCTAATGAAGGTCCTGGCTGCAACCCCCTCCCCCACTCCCCCCACCCTCTCAGAAAAGTCCACCTGCCCTTTCTCTGCAAAGGTTTTACTGTGAACTGGATATTATAGCATCCATGAGAAATAACTTCACAAAGAAGGGGCTTTGACAAAGTTTCCAGAACCTTCCAGCCTTCTTGGCTATTAAGTATGGCCTTTCACTCCTTCTCTGAGATAGTCATAAAAAAATTCTGTTGGGTTCATACCTCTAGCATGAGCTTTTCCTTAAATGTGAGGCTCTAAAAACCTCCTTTCTATGAGGGTATAAAAGCATGAAAGCCTGAAAATATAAGTCCCCTTGATGTGGCCAGGGAAGTTATAGTTCCTATCATGTCATAGGCACAGAATTGCTGTGAGAATCATTTAGTCTTAAGTTCTATCTAAGATGTGTGACCTCAAACATGAAAGGGGAATGGTGTCTACCTCCTAGGACTGCCAGGGTGCGTGGGGTGATTAGTTAACAAGTCTGAAGTGTGCAGCATGTAGGTCTGATGCAGCTCATTCCTCTACTTTCCCCAGTCTCTTCCTCCAGGGAACACTGACATCCTTGACCTCCCTAGGACTGCCCTGGTTTGGGTCATAGGAACCCACCAGAAACACCTGGAATTAGTCTTTATTCTCTGGACCCGGTATCTGGAGTGCCAGGCTGCAGCTCAAATTCTCAGTCCCTCAAAGACATCTTTGCCTATATCTCTACCTACTGTAACACTCTCTTGTTCTTCCACATGTCCTGTCTAATTACTCCATATCATTTATATAGTCTGGCATTGCCTTGCTCTTTGTTTATTTACTTGGCCAAGGCCCATCACATACCCTAGAATGTGGTCCAGGAGGGTGCATGCCAGGGTGTGTACCAGGGATTTCCATGACGCTACATTCCTACTTTGGACCTTTTGCTCTAACTGCTCCCTCCACCTGTAATATTCTACATCCTGATCTTGCCATGGCTGAGTCCCTCCCATGATTCTAATCTGTCTAAATATCACCTTCTCATGTGTGTCTTCCTTTGGTCATCATGTCTAAAGTAGCCAGCCAATCATTGCCAGCATACAGCTCCATTTTTACTTCTGTGCAGAGCACTCCTCATTACCTGGAATGCTCTGAGGATATTTGTTCTTTGCTCTGTTTGTTTTTAGTCTATCTTTATGCACCAGAATGTCACTTCTATGCAAATGAGGCCATAATAGAACATAGGCCAACACATACTAGGTATTTAACAAACAGTTGTAGGATGAATGGGTGAACTCAGTAGACTAAAATAGAGCTGCTTAGAGGGAGGCTCACTTATATGTGGAACTAAAACATCCTTGTCACTCAATTTCCTGCAAGCTTTGCTTCACTTCATAAGAAGGATTCCCCAGGGAGACTTGGTCCTGGGAGCCCATGAGTAAAATATGTAATCTGACTGTGGTTTCAATCTTTGGGTGCAGGGACTGATGACACCTCTCCTGCATGGGTGACCACAGACTTAGGAAGACAGAGAAAGTTTGGAAATCAGGAGTAAATCAGATATTCAGAGAAAAAACATCTAACTTTTATATAGCACTTAATCTTGCAACTGTTTTATAAGTATCACTGCCATTGATTCTTTTAATGGCTACTTTCACTGTCTCATTTTCATTTTTTTATTGTTTTCTTTTCATTTCTTTTTTATTGTTGTTCTATTACAGTTGTCCCAATTTTTCCCTGATGCTCTCCACTGCCCTCCCCACCCCACCCTCACTCCCTAAAGAGAAGGAAACTGAGTCACAGTCAGGTTAAGGGGCAACCTTAACCTTAGGAGCAGTGGCCAGAGGTCACACAGCTAGGAAGTGATGGCAGCAGGACTGGAACTCAGTCCCTGGGCTCCAGACTTGTGCTCTGAACCCCAGTCCACCCTTTCATAGTGAGCTCGGTAAGTGAAGGTTGGGTGACAAGGTAGGTGAATTAACATGTTCAGAGTGAATAGCAACATCAGCAAAAGGGCAGAGTAGGCAGCAGCAAGCTCTATTCTCCAACAGCAACATCAAAAGCCAAGCAGAAACTGTCAGAACTAGCTTTGTCAGAATGCTAGAAAATGGTCCAAAATTCATAGCAACCAAGTAAATGCTGAATCAGGAATAAGTTGACTTAAAAATGGTAGGAATGTTTGAGGCACTTTATTTGCTCTTGCCCCATCCTGGTTAAATGATTGTGCCACAGCCCTACGAAAGTACCTGTGGCACCTTCACACACCAACACCCTAATGTTCAAAGGAGGAGCAAAAGGAAAATCACTAGAATGGGCACAGTGGGTGGACCTTCCAGCTCAGTTGCTTCTTCCTTTAGCTTCTCTTTCTTCTCAAGGACCAAGATGGTCACCGCTGGTCCCTAAGATACTGTCTCTTAAATATAAATCTACATCCTCCACGTCCAACATGGGATTTGCACATAGAAATTTCCTAAAGCATGTTTGAAATTAGGAAGAAGGGAGGAAGAGAAAGTGAAGAAGGGGGTAAGGAAAGAGAGAAAGAGGAAGGAAGAAAGGAAAGAATGATATTCTCGGTAAAGCACAAAAGGCTTTACCTGACTTTATTGATCTAGGTCCATGCCAAGGAAACTGTCAGCAAAGATTCAGAAAGGAAGAAATAAAATGAAAAGTTATCAAAATGACCATCTAAATTCATTTCCGAAAGGATGGAAATAGGATGCTTGACCATCTTTGAGGCTGTCCAACTTGTACAAAGATAGAACTACTCCTGGTGGCTGGACATTGGCTGAGACAATGCCATCTCCTAAAAGAGATGAAGAGGGTGACAGAGAAGACTAAACAACAGGCCTGGAGTGGGAACCCCTCTGAGGCCACAGCAGCAACCACCGTGACTATGGCTTCCTGCTCCCTCTTACTGCCCCATCATCATAATCAGTGCAATTCACCCACTGATGATTTGGTGTGAACTATCTTCCCTAAGCCTTCCCATTTGTAGAAATTATTTTTACTTTTTATTTTCATCTCTCCTGACACCTCAGAGCACCAAGAGAAATTCAGTTTTCAAGTCCAAATGTTTTTCCATTCCCAGGGCCATGCTTTCTCCAGGCAGAAAGATGAAAAATTATTGTAGCCTTCCTTAGAGATCCCCTAACTCATACTCAGAGTGCACTAATAATTACCCCCTCTTGAGCACTTTGGTCAAGCGCTTTGCATAAATTATCTTCTTTAGCCCTCAGACTATTGCAGGGAGAGAGTAGGGAATAAATACAACTATTTCACAGATAAAGAAACCAAGGCTCAGAGAGGTAAGTAGCTTGCTTTTGATTATATGGTTGGAAACAATAAAATATAAAATTCAAATGCAGGACTATTAGAAGCCAACAGTCAAGTCAAGTTTACTCTGTCACATACCATCTCACATCTCTGCCTCCAGTCCCTCCTACCAGGAGACGCTCTTGACAGTCTGAAGATGATGCTCACTGACAGAGAAGGCTGAAGCAAACAGAGATGAGAATCTGAGAATGTTCACTCTCTTACAAAATTATCATGTCAAAATTTTTCTTTGCCTATGAGAAGTCTTGTCTCCAGGGAAACAGTTGCACTGCAATGCTAGAAGACAAAAGCTGCATGCAGGTGGATTGCTAAAGACTCAAGCTGGGCACTGGAGCAAACATGGCCCTAGGAATGAGAGTGTAAGGTTTTCAACCTCAGCTCTCCTGTGTGACAATGAGCAAGTGGCTCAGTCTCCTTGAGCCTTACTCTGTTTCTTCCTTTGAAAAATGGAAATTAGAACTTTTGCTCTACAGTAGTAAAATAATTGGAAACTGCATAAATGTCCAACAGTAAGAGATTGGCTAAATTATGACACACCCAAGTGAGGACATATTATGGCCATTTGGTGAAATACAAATCTATTTACTCATTAAATATTTTTCAGGTGCTTTGCTTTAAATATATCAGTTTGATTATTTTTGAAAGTCTATCAGATTTTTATCAAAAGTCCATTTTATACATGAGGTAAAGCAACTTGCCCAAAGTCACAACTAATATATGGAGAAGTCAAATTAAAACTCAGGCCACCTGATTCAGAACTCACTTTTAACCACAGAATAACTACCCAGAAATATGGTCTAATGTTAAACCAATAACTTCAAGCTATAAAGTTGTAGGATTACATAGTTATTTATTACTATGTAGTAAACCACCTCAAAATGTAGTGGCTTAAAGTAACAACTATTTTTATTGCAATTTAGAGCATTTTGCAAATCTGCAATTTAGGCTGGGCTCAGCTAGGTGGTCCTTCTGTGGGTCTTGCTGGTGATCTCTCATGTAGGGTGCATTCGCAGGGCAGGGTAGATGGGAGGCTAAGTGGACTGGACCTTTCTTTCCATGTAGTCTCAGAACCTTAGTTTCCCATGTGGCTTTTTCAGCAGCATAGACATGCTTCTTACATGCTGCTTGGAGCATCAAAAAAAAGCTAACATGAAAGCTGCCAAAATTTCTAAAGGTCTGGATCATATACCCACATTCCATTGGTCAAAATGAGTCACAGGACCAATCTAGATGCAAAGAGAAAACACTGAATAAGTGTGTAAATGTGAGAAGCATGATGCATTGGCAGCTACCATAGTGATGTCCCACCACCATACATAGTGATGGAATCCCAGTTACTGGAAAGCATATCTTTTGTGAGAAGTTCCCAAATGTTCATACATACTTTAAAATACTAACTTTGTTTATAATTTTTAAATTTTATTTTATTTTTTGTACTTTAATTGTATTGTTCTTATACTATATTTATTCCATTTTTCCCTGCTGTACTCCCCTGCCCTACCCTCTTCATCCCCCCTCCCATAGTCTATCCCATATGTTGTCTATGTCCATGGGTCATCCATGCTAGTTCTTTAAACTAAACAATACCCCCTTCTTTGCCTCTTTCTCCACCTCCCCCTCCCCTCTGCACACTGAAATTCTGTTCCTTGATTCCATGTCTCTGGTTCTGTTTTCTTTGTTTCTTTGTTTTGTTCATTAGTGTCCTGTATTGGGTGAGATCATATGGTATTTGTCTTTTATTGATTGGCTTATTTCACTAAGCATAATATTCTCCAGTTACATCCATGCTGTCCCAAAAGGTAGGAGTTTCCTTCTTTCTTTCTGCTGTGCAGTATTTTGTTGTGTAAATGTACCAAAATGTTTTGATCCATTCATCCACTGATGGGCATTTAGGCTGCTTACAGCACTTGGTTATTGTAAATAGTGCTGCTATGAACATGGGGGTGCATACATTTTTCTCAATTGATGTTTCAGGGTTCTTCAGGTATAATCCTAGCAGTGGAATCACTGGGTCAAAGGCTCCATTTTTCTCCACATTTTCACCAGCACTTGTTTGTTGATTTGTTAATGACTGCCACTCTGACAGTGGCACTTCATTATAGTTTTAATTTGCATCTCTGATGGCTAGGGATGTTGAGCATTCTTTCATATGCCTTTGGGCCCTTTGTACATCCTCCTCAGAAAAGTGTCCTTTACCCAATTTTTAATTGGATTGTCTGTCTCCCTGGTGTTGAGTAGCATAAGTTCTTTATATATTTTGGAGATCAAACCCTTGTCTGAGGTATCCTTGGCAATTATGTTTTCCCATACAGTTGGTTCCCTTTACATTTTGCGATGTTTTCTTTAGCTGAAAAGAATTTTTTCAGTTTGATATAATCCTATTTGTTTATTTATTCCTTTATTTCCTTTGCTCTTGGAGAAGTGTCACTGAAAATATTTCTGCATAGGATATCTGAAATTTTACCTCCCATCTTTATCTCTATGACTTTTATGGTGCCATGGCTTATATTTAAGTCCTTTATCCATATTGAGTTTATTTTGGTGTATGGTGTAAGTTGGTGGTCTAGTTTTATTTTTCTGCATGTCGCTGTCCAGTTCTCCCAGCACACTGATTGAAGAGGCTATTTTCACTCCATTTTATGTTCCTTCCACCTTTGTCAAATAGTAACTGATCATAGAGTCCTGGGTTTATTTCTGGGTTCTCTATTCTGTTCCGTTGATCTATATGTCTATTCTTATGCCAGTACCAGACTGTTTTGATTATAATAGCCTTGTAATATAGTTTGATGTCCAGAATTGTGATTCCTCCTACTTTGTTCTTCTTTCCCCAGATGGCTGTGGCTATTTGTGGTTGTTTTTGGCTCCATATGAATTTTTGAAGTGCTTTTTCTAGACCTGTGAAGTATGTCATTGGCATTTTAATTGGTATTACACTGAATCTATAGATTGCTTTGGGTAATATGGACATTTTAATGATGTTAATTCTTCTCATCCATGAATGTGATATATGCTTCTATTTATTTATATCTTCCTTAATTTCTTTTTTCAGTGTTCTGTAATTTTCTGAGTACAGGTCTTTTACCTCCTTGGTTAACTTTATTCCTAAGTGCTTTATTTTCCTTGTTGCTATGGTAAATGGGATTTGTTTTCTTGCTTCTATCTCTGATATTTCACTGTTGGTATACAAAAATGCCTTTGATTTCTGAATATTGGCTTTATATCCAGATATTTTGCTAAATTTGCTTATTAGGTCAAATAGTGTTTTGGTGAAGTCTATCCAGTTTTGTATATACAATATCATGTCATCTGCAAATGTAGACAGTGTTACTCCCTCCTTTCCCATTTGAATGCCTTTGATTTCTTTTTCTTGTCTTGTCACTATGGCTAGAACTTCCAAAACAATGTTGAACAGAAGTGAAGAGAGTGGACAGCTTAAGTCTTGTTCCTAATCTTAGGGGAAAAGCTTTTAGTTTTTGCCCATTGAATATGATATTGGCTATAGGTTTCTCATATATAGCCTTTATTATGTTGATGTATTCTCCCTCTATCCCCATTTTGCTGAGCATTTTTATCATAAATGGTTGCTGTACTTTATCAAATGCTTTTTCAGCATCTATTGATATGATTATATAGTTTTTGTCTTTCATTTTGTTGATGTGGTGTATTACATTTAATGATTTGAGGATGTTGTACCATCCTTGCATCCCTGGGATGAATCCCATTTAATCATGGTGTTTGATCTTTTTAACGTATTGCTGGATCTGGTTGGCCAATATTTGTTGAGAATTTTAGCATCTATGTTCATCAGAAATAATGACCTGTAGATTTCTTTCTTAGTTGACCTGGTTTTGGGCTTAGAATAATATTGGCCTCATAGAAAGAGTATTCCCTCTTCTTGGATGTTTTCAAATAGATTGAGAAGAACAGGAGTTAGTTCTTCTCTAAATGTTTAGTAAAATTCTCCTGTGTAGCCATCTGGTCCAGGGATCTTGTGTGCTGGAAGATATTTGTTTGTTTGTTTGTTTGTTTTTGCTTTTTTTTTTTTTTACTGCTTCAATTTCCCTAGTTGCTATTGGTCTATTCATCCTTTCTGCTTCTTCTGGACTCAGCTTTGGTAAATTATACATTTCCAGAAATTTGTTCATTTTGCCCAGGTTGTCAAATTTCTTGTCATATAGTTGTTTGTAGGAATTTATTATAATCCTTTGTATTTCTGTAGTACCAGTTGTGATTTCTCCTCTGTTGTTTCTGAGTTTGTTTATTTGGGTCCTCTCTCTCTTTTTTTTTTTTTTGGATGAGTCTTGTTAAAGGCTTGTCACTTTTGTTTATTTTTTCAAAGAACAAGCTCCTGGATTTATTGATTCTTCAAATTGTAGTTTTAGTCTCTAAGTTAATTCTGCTATGATCTTGCTTCTTTTTTTCCTTGTACTTGCTCTGGGCTCTGTTTGTTATTACTCATCTAGTATTTGTAGCTTTATGGTTAGGTTGTTTGTATAAGCTTCTCCTAATCTTTTTAGGTAGGCCTCTACTGCATTGAATTTCCCTCTGAGGACTGCCTTTGCTGTGTCCCATAGGTTTTGGGCTGTTGTGTATTTTTTTTTTTTTTTTTCAGCACTAAGTCAAGTTCTTTACTTCTCAGAAGTGATGGCTAAGGAAAGGAGGAAAGGGAGGTTGAGAAGAGGAAGACAGAAAGAGCCAGAGAGAGCAAGGAGGTGGGGAGAGAAGGGACATTAAACCACTGTTCTATGAAGTCTCAGGAGGCAAGTGCTCAAGGTAAAAAAAGAGTCCTGGAGGATCCAAGGCTGCAGGAAGCATCTTGGTTTCCTTCTGTGTTTAAGTCCTTGGGGGGAAAGGCTGCCGCCACTGCTGCCTCATTAAATAGTTTTGTACATTCGCAGAGTCCCAGGCCATGGGCAGGCAGGGGAAGAAGGGGGGTCATTTCACCAGGGGCCTAGTTTTATCATCATCGCCGCACTGGTGGGCTCTATACTTTTTCACCTCTGCCATGTACTTGGCCCACGTGTCACCTTTACTTGTTAATACCTCATCCTCCATCTTCTGCTTCTTGACTACTATTCCTGTCTTGAGGGCTAGTTCCCGCCTCTGCACTTGCCCACGAAGCTGAGCATGGGGCCTGGGCTGCCCTTCCTCTTCGGATCCCCAGAACCCGCTGCGCTGGCAGTAGCTGGCTGATCCAGTCACTGTGGGCCCATGGGCAGCTCCTCCTGCCACTGCTGCTGCTCCTCCTCCATCTTCCACTTGAACAGCTCGAGGAAACTGCAGTCGTTGGCGAACAAGTTCACGCCACCCAACACCAGGCTCGACACTTCCTCGTCCCCGCTCTCGGGTGATGTCCGGGGCCCCGACTCAGCCCATCAGCTCCTGCCAACACCACCCACCACAGGGTCCATCACCTCCCAGCCTGGAGATTCCGCCCGTCTCCCTCGGGCAGCCATTTTGGCACCAGGTGCTGTGCTAAGCTGTGTATTTATTTTCATTTGTTTCCAGACACTTTTTTTTTTCTTTTAATTTTATTGTTGTTGTATTGCTTCCATCCCTTTTTTTCTCCCCTCTGTCCCCCTCCCCACCCACCCTTTCCCCCCAAAGTCAATCCCACCTGTTGTCCATGTCCATGGATCCTTTATACTAGGTTCTTGTCTAAGCTGCTCC